>CANTUT010000530.1:0-103258 GCA_947687605.1 Reutealis trisperma | reverse complement strand
TTATGTGTTAGATTTAATATGGGATTTATTGGAGAAATTATAAAGTAATTTCAGCCTTTTTAGAATTATAATGGGTATATTTATATAATACAGCTGCTGGTTCATTACTTTAGGTATTAAGGGTATTTCTGTAATTTCCAGAATTGCTGGAACAGTAGGGTTTTTTATTATTGTTATTTTGCAGTCTTTATTTAGGAGTTTTAGTGGATTTAGTATGGGTTTAGTATTTCCTAGTTAGTAATAATTTGTTTTTCTAGTTGAAAAACTAGTGTAGGATTCCTAATCCAAACATGCTTTGGATTAGTTTCAACTCTATAAATACTTAGGCTTGTAACCATTATTAGACAACTTTCAGATTCAATAAAATAAATCCTGCATTATTGCTAAGAATTGTGTGACTCAATTCAACCCTAGGTGTGACTCCTAGACCTTCTAAGTGTGACTCTTAGAAGTTTTTTCCCTTTTTTCCTTTCCTTAATCCTTGTCCAGATCTGATTTCTATAAAATCAGCCCTGGAATATTCAATTCTAACCTTTAATTTCTAAAAATTTCAAAGTAGAATAGATTATCTAAATCTGTCCTACATCAATTTGGTATCAATAGATTATCTAAATCTGTCCTACATCAATTTGGTATCAGAGCCCCAAGATCTTAGAAGTTTGATGTTTTGAATTTCATCAACAATGGGGATATTTGATTCATGTTTTGAAGGAGGTAATCCTACAAAATTTTGTGATTGGATTGATTTTCTTGAATCTTATTTCGATCGCTACAACTTCGAGGAAGCAAGAAAGGTAAGATTTGCCAGGTCGAGTTTGATGGGATATGCAAAATTATGGTGGTACAGTATTGAGTATGATATACAAATAGGGAGGCAACCGCAAATTAATACATGGCAAGAGATGAAAAGAATGCTTCAAGAAAAATTTTTGCCACCGTATTATCGCAAAAGGTTGTGTGAAAAGGTCTATAATTCAGCGTATAGCTGCATGCCAATGGCTAATCACTGGAACCAATTTGAAAAGCATAATTCTTTTCATCAAGAGCGTGAATCAAATTTTGATCAATTGAATGATAAGATAAGTTCAAAGAATCAGATAGAGGCTATGAAGGATGAGTTGCGTGGAAGGATTCCTTCAAATCCTAGCAATCAGACTTCCAAAACCATTAGTAGTCAAATCTTTCTGCAAAAACCAGCCCTCAGTCTACAAGTTGCATCCAAGATTATTGGAGAACAAATTCCACCAGTTAATCAAAACCTACAAAATCAAGGACAAGATACAGCTGGAGATATCACCAAGAAAGTCAAGGTAGATGTCCCGGATTTTGAAAGCTGTGTAAATCCCACTGCATTTTCAGATTGGTTGCATAGTATCGAGTCATACTTTGATTGGTATGATATGGATGATAATCGAAGGGTGAGGTTTGCCAAGATGAAGCTAAGGGGATTGGCAAAATTATGGTGGTATGGTGTTGAGAATGAATGGCAAAGAACAGGACAACCATTAATGATAACATGGGATGATATGAAAGCAAAATTAAAAGAAAAATATATGCCTTTTAACTATCTTTCAAAGATGAGGGAACAGGTGAATACTTTACAAAAGGGCAGCATGTCAATGGTATTGCGACCTCTCCAAAAGCAGGCACAAATGCAAGAACTTTCACTAAGAATTTCAGGGCAACAAGGCATACAAGCTGTACAGCATTCACAAATGCTTCATGAGTCTACAATAGAGGCAAAACTGTTAAGCCAACAACAAGAAAAGCCTCTGCTGCAGGTTGTTCAACCAGAAAGGGAAGTGAAAAGGCCACAACTACCATCTAAGAGGCTTAAAACGCAAAATCTGCAACTGGAGACTCAAAATCATGAAGCAATAAAACCAAGACAGCACATAGATGAGCCTATTCCGCAGATTGATCAGCCAGAAAATAAAGTTGAAAAGCTAGAATTGTCTTCTCAAAGCCTTAAAAGACCAAATATGCTCCTAGACTTGAATCCACAAGAACAAGCGCCAAAAGCAACAATGTGCGTTGAAAAGTCAATTCAGCAGGCTAATATTACTATGAATACATGTGTAGTGTCTGGAAAGGTAAAGATGAATCTTGAAGGAGAGGAATCTTTAGACAGGGGTATGAATGAAGAAAAGGCAGAGCATGTTGAAGTAAAACAAGAAGACATGGGAAAATTAGGAGGGACAAAAGAGTTTAACTTTATTGTTGAAGATACCAAAGATGTTGGGATGCAAGAAATGGACTCGGTTATTCCAAGTAAATTAATAAGCAAGTGCAATATAAGATTTCAAATGTTTCTACTTTTATTGAGTACCAAGGAAACAAAATGGTCATTCAAGGAATTGTTTTGTTTGTTTCTTAGGCACTTCAAAACTCGAGGTCGAGTTTTTTCCAACAAGGGGAGAATGATGGAGAATAGAAAGACAAGAAACTTCAAATTCAAGGATTCAAGCATAGAATTATGTGTTAGATTTAATATGGGATTTATTGGAGAAATTATAAAGTAATTTCAGCCTTTTTAGAATTATAATGGGTATATTTATATAATACAGCTGCTGGTTCATTACTTTAGGTATTAAGGGTATTTCTGTAATTTCCAGAATTGCTGGAACAGTAGGGTTTTTTATTATTGTTATTTTGCAGTCTTTATTTAGGAGTTTTAGTGGATTTAGTATGGGTTTAGTATTTCCTAGTTAGTAATAATTTGTTTTTCTAGTTGAAAAACTAGTGTAGGATTCCTAATCCAAACATGCTTTGGATTAGTTTCAACTCTATAAATACTTAGGCTTGTAACCATTATTAGACAACTTTCAGATTCAATAAAATAAATCCTGCATTATTGCTAAGAATTGTGTGACTCAATTCAACCCTAGGTGTGACTCCTAGACCTTCTAAGTGTGACTCTTAGAAGTTTTTTCCCTTTTTTCCTTTCCTTAATCCTTGTCCAGATCTGATTTCTATAAAATCAGCCCTGGAATATTCAATTCTAACCTTTAATTTCTAAAAATTTCAAAGTAGAATAGATTATCTAAATCTGTCCTACATCAATTTGGTATCAATAGATTATCTAAATCTGTCCTACATCAAATATCTAATACGTTGATGTATGAACCTTTTATTTCATAAAGATTACAATATTTCTTTGTTATGAAGATGTGTACAAGAAGACTCCTCCATTCTATAATAAAATGAGTTCATCCATGACAATAAAAAGAAAATATCCATCTTTAGGATAAAGTGAAATTTTATCTAAAATATGTTATGGTCCCAAGCTCGATGATCTAGTTATGGGTCTATTTGATTGAACATAAAAACAAAATTAGGTCTCATTAAGGTACCGTTTGGTATTGCGTTTGAAAAAAGCGCTTTTCAACAAAAATTTTTATATTTTTGTAAAAATTGCTTTTAAGCAGAAGCAGGTAAATTGATACTTTTTCTAGAAGCAGGTTTGAAAAAGCAATTTATAAAAAATAATAAAAATCAATCAATAAAACAAAAAAAATTCTAAAATCGCTTTTTTAACTCTTAACAGCAATCCCAAATATACCCTAGGAGAGAACCCTATGATCTCTTGGAGTTAGTTTGGTAGAACTCTATGGTTTCTTAGAGCTCATTTGAGAGGACTCTCCGATCTTGGAGTTTTACAAACTCAAATCTTGTTGAAAATTTTGCTTAATTCATTCATTAACCCACTACTACTTTAAACCACATAATACAAAAGTAAAGTCTAGATAACTACCCACTATAACAATTAAATAAATATCTAGTTACTGATTTAGGTCCCTAACATCACACTTACTCTCAAGTTTCAACAAGGATCTTGTCTTCAAGTGCAAAGGATGAATAACATGCTTATATTCATCTTATAATAACATGTAAGCACCTTGTAAACATAATCCTTTATTAATCTCTACTAGTGCTGCAAATAGATAGGCTATTTGATTCCTCTTGGACTTCTTGATGTCGTGCAATTCAATAATCTTTCTTGTTATGCTACTCTATTTGATTCCTCTTGGACTTCTTGATGTCATGCAATTTAATAATCTTTCTTGTTATGCTATTATGGTTTAAATTTCTATTGATAATCTTTCAAAGATCCTACTTGGTGAAGGTTAGAAAGCTCTCCTAATTTATTGCCTTGAATGGGAGAACCAGAAAAGCAAATTAGATTGTCCCAAAGTACTTTTGGTCGATCTTGTTTCCATTCTAGTAATCATAATGTGCATTGATTTCTAAATGAAAAGAAGCTAGCTTGACTTTCTCATCTTTAGGAGTATGCTGATGTCAAAAGAAGTCTTCAAAACAATTAAGCGATTCCCAAGGATCTAGAGAACCATCATAACTAGGACAATCCAGTGGAGTATTGATGTACAAAATTTCCCTTTTCCGCATTCTCTTTCCCTACTTGTTGGTCTATTTGGCTTTGGCTTTTAATTATACTAGAGGTCGTGGTGTCTTGTCATTTTAACCTAGATGCTACCAAGTCACCAGAAAGACCCTGGAATTGTGCTAACAATTCCTTATGCCTAGTCTCAAAACAATTCTCCCTCTCTCTTTCTCTCTCTCTCTCTCTCTCTCTTGTCCTGCTTTGTTTCTTGATACATAGCCCAAAGCTTTGAAACTACTGTTTAAAACCTCGTAAATCCCCCATAACTATTGGTTTTGATACCAAGTGTCATGGTCCCATGCCTACGATTTAGTTATGGGTCTGTTGAATTGAACCTAAAATAGAATTAGGGTTTATTAAGAGAACCCTACGAACTCTGAGTTTTAGGAACTCAAACCTTGTTGAAAATTCTGCTTCATTCATTCATTGAGCGACAGCCTCTTTAAACGACTGAATACAATAGCAAAATTTAGCTTACTACCCACTACAACAAAGGAACTTAACAACTGTCCATTAACAAAGAAACTGATTCCCACTTTATTAGCTACATATGGGAAAATATAAGGAATACTAGATTAATAAATGACTAAACAAAACTATCCAAAAATAAACTTTTAGTTAGTTACTTAGATCTCTAATAGACTATGTAATAAAATGTCATCCATCAACAAGCATCTTACTCATTAATCCATAACAAAATGTTTAACCTTTTCCTTATTTTGATGATTTTTTTTTACCTATGTCAATAATATGCACCCAAAGAAAAAGCATCTTACTCATTAATCCATAACAAAATATTTAACCTTTTCCTTAATTTGGGTGAAGTGTTTTTTCCCCCTATCGCACTAATATGCACCCAAGAAAAAGAAAAGAAAAAAAAAAATCCCATGAGTTGTCAATAGCATGTCCATCAAATATAAAAAGTTGCGTCAAGTGAGTCTACTTTTGTCTTTTCTTTTGGACATATTTGATAAGTCCGATATATGTCAAAGGTGTGCATGACTAAATTTTTTTTTTTCCTTCCCATTGGAAATGGTTTAGCGTGTATACTCCTCCTTGGAGACTTGTTAGTGCTTCATAAGCCTCAGAGCTGTAGATGAAGCTAGTGGGTGTGAGAAAAAGAACATCAACACGACCACTAGAACAAGAATGTTTTGTTGTTAAGCAGTTGCTATTGTAGTTAATTGCATTACTGTCAACATCGAAATAACCAAAAAGAAAAAGGAGCTTAAGTAAATTCCATCATCATGCCAAGGAAGGACTGTATTAAGATTGATCTTTTGGACATGGTTGATATGTCCGATATATGTCAAAGGTGTGCATGACTAAATTTTTTATTTTTTTTTTCCTTCCCATTGGAAGTGGTTTAGCATGTATACTCCTCCTTGGAGACTTGTTAGTGCTACATAAGCCTCAGAGCTGTAGACGAAGTTTGTGGGTGTGGGAAAAAGAACATCAACACTACCACTAGAACAAGAATGTTTTGTTGTTAAGCAGTTGCTCTTGTAGTTAATTGCATTAGTGTCAACATCGAAAAAACCAAAAAGGAGCTTAAGTAAATTCCATCATCATGCCAAGGAAGGACTGTGTTAAGATTGATTTGAATCAAGTCTTGTAGGTAGGATTACCTGGCACCGTGGGCCAGGCCCAGATTGGTTGAAAATTTTTTTCTTTCCCCTTTTTATGGATATAAACAAGTTTTTGATTTACTTTACAAGTAAAACATACTATAGTATGAGAGTATGCTTGTTTACAAACTTTAGATCAAATACTATATATTAAGGTCAAATTTCCTTAGCTCAAGCCTAGCTTGGATTTTGATTGGGCCTAACTTTTAGGCTCAGTCCAGGACATTTATTTTCCAAACAGGCTTATGCCAATCCTTGCTCATGAAAATAGTATTGTCACCTAGGCATCTTGAAGATGCTGAACAAAAGAGATGGGCATGTAGAGTTGCCATTAGCTTGCTTGATTCATTCATTTTAGGGGCTGCACTTGCCATAGTAGGCTGTGGGCTTTGGTTTTTGTGATGAGCAGTGTTGGAGCTTGCACTACATTTTTGGAAGGGCCAAAATAAAAGCATAATGCGTGCTGCTTTAGCTTTGCTTGGTTGACTACCATTACCCACGATGCAACTGGAAATTATTAGAATTATTTAATCTAACAAACTAAAAACAATTAAAGGGAAAAAAGAAAATTAGTGAAATTTAAAAAAAAATACTATTGGTTCAAGTAGAATTAGATGAAACAGATAAGTCTCTTTGTTTTAGATGATCAAGGAACATGCAAGACAAACCAGCTCTCTCTCTCTCTCTCTCTCTCTCTCTCTGCCTTTTCTTTTCCTAGGAAGATAGTAATCTTGCACATCATGTCTTGTCTTTTGGGTTAGATGACTACTAAAACTGGGAACTTTATATTCTCAAATGTTTTTAAATCATTTATATATAAAAGTATAGCAAGAATCAAATTAAAATTAAATTGCCCAAAACATAGCAATAGCAACATAATATCTAATTTTATCATATATATTGTAAGAACATTTAATTACTGATTTTATTATAAAAATTTTATGGATGGTAGAATGATGAGCTAATAAAGGCCAATTAATTGTTTTATAATAGTGTTTGTGATGCAGTCAAGGAAAAGAAGATAAAATTTAGGAATTATTTTTGTTTAATTTTTAAATTAGAAATTTTATTTAGTTTTCCTAGTTCAGTTTGTTGTAGATTTCTTTATATTAGGAATTTTCTTAATGCAGCGGAAATGTTTAAGACAATTAGATCTCAACAATTAGGGCTAGAATAGAGTAGAGTTTGTTTTAGATTTATTTAAATTTGGAAATTTCTTGACGCAGTGGAAAGGTTTAGGGCAATTAGATCTCAACAAATAGGGCTAGAATAGAGTAGTGATTGTAGTTGGAACTAGAAAATAATTAGGTTTAAGAAACCCTCTGATTTAAAATTCTGAATTAAAATAGTAATAATACCATACTGAAAGGAACATGATACAAATTAAAAGACTTATTTAACAAGAATTCTAAATAAACATAGGAAAGAACTTAGAAACAAATTGAACTAGGAAAACTAAATAAAATTCTTAATTTAAAGGAATCTAAAACAAACTGAACTAGGACAACTAAATAAAATTCATAATTTAAAAATTACTTCTTTTTCCTTAACTGCATTTTCTCCTGGTTGGAAAGAACTTGTCCGCCAGTTTTGTAGTGCTGAAGAATCAAGAATTGAAATACTAAATCAATGGCATGTTCAATACTCCTTAGAGGTGGTATATTATTTGGCAAATTGTCATTAACCAACTTCATGAATTCCTTAAATAGTTGCTGAATTTCAGTGGAATATTGAAGTGATCCCTAATCTGGTCACTTCTTGATGGTTGGCTAATTAAATCATTTGACACCTGAACTCCTACTTTCCAACTGCTTTGCCTCTTCCTCATTGGTTGTCGTTTTCATCACTCTCTGCACCATCAAAGACTCACTATCTACTGGATGAACATTATCAAATTCGTCTATCTCCTCATTATAGTAATCAAAAATTGATTCTAATTTTTCAACATCCTCTATTTCCTTATCATATTTATTAAAAACTGGTTCTAATTCTTCGAAATAATCATCCAAACTGGTTTCCCAGTCTGAGTAATCATCTACATGTAAGTTTCCATGAAAATTGGCTACCTCAATTTTGATTCGTCCGCCATTCAAATCAAGAGCGTGTAATAACTGGCCTTCCAATCAACCTCCTGCTGCTTGGTTTGTGGGTCCAGCTTCATGAAAAGGGTTCATGTCCTTAACTTCTTCAACCTCAAGATTTATGGAATCTTGAGTTGTCTATGGTCGCCTTCCGGAATCTTCATTCGGGCTTCCTCAAGTTCCTGAAGCTGCAAGGCTTGTACAGACTGGGTCAAGTCCTCAATCATTATTCGCATCTCAGCCAACTCTGTTGGCGCTGATTGCCTTTACCTCGGCCAAGCATTGGAAAATAATTTCAGGTTTCAAGCTCTGATACCACTTGACACAGCAGAAAATTTTAGGACAATTAGATCTCAACAATTAGGGCTAGAATAAATAGTGATTGTGGTTGGAACAAGAAAATAATTAGGGTTAGGAAAACCTCTGATTTAAAATTTTGAATTGAAATAATATAATACCGTACTAAATGACTAATAGAGCCTATTCATTCTGATTAGGATAAATCCTAAACCTAAACTGAAAGGAGCCTAATATTAGTTAAAAGACTTATTTAACAATAATTCTAAACAAACATAGGAAAGAGATCTAAAACAAACTGAACTAGGAAAAATAAATAAGATTCCTAATTTAAAAATTAATCAAAAATAATTGCTAAATCTTATCTTCTTTTTTCCTTAACTGCATCAGTTTGTATCATATTAAATATTCAAAAGTTTCTACTTTATTTTTTTCCACATTGGCATGCCTTTGTAATGCTCCTTCCCTCATGAGGAGGAGGAGGATGGTAAGGGGGTGTATCTAACTCTCGATATTGATTGCATGAATTCAAGCCCATAAATTTAAAGCTTATTATAGTGTTCAAGAATGTAACAACAGAAAGGGAATATGAAATTTTTACAGAAACAAAAAGGGAAGAGGAGACATTTAAGCTTGTAGTAGTAAATTGGCATATTATAATGCAATATTCACATGTACCTGCAGCTACTTTTTACTCTATTGGTTGTCTCACATGCAATAACATGCTCATTCACACACCCGTCATGTATCTTTGTAGCTGAATAAGATAATTCAGCAACATCCTCTCCTGGTTCAAGGTAATGGCCTCTGAATGGGTAAACAATACCCATTTCCCTATTTTGCTGGTAAAGGGCCTGATCTTTAAGATATAGATGGCGATAATCCTAAATGGATGAACAACTTATTGCATTTTCTGTAATGGGTCCCAATGCTTAATTGTCTTACACCTCCATAGCTCACCTTATGCCCCTTTTGCTCATCAAGCATTGCTGCAATCTCCATTGGTTGGCCGCCTCATTCCCTTATTTCTCATGTGGTAGCAGTCTTGATACTCCTATGAAATAGTTTGGTTCATTTGATCTTGATACTCCTATGAAATAGTTTGGTTCATTTGATCATGTATCATGAGGGACTCTCATTATGTGTAATCTTTTTTGGTTCTTGTTTACCATGTCGCCATAATGAATATCCAACTTTTATGAACAGAATGGCCTACTTTTCTTATTAGCTTTAGACATGTCTCATGCGTAATTAGATGTTTGATGTCTATTTGTCAGGAATATTTATGATGGGACTCAAAAAGATACTTCCTCCCAAATTTTAAGTCATGATTCCAGATTTTAAGATAGAATCTCGGATCAGGCAAAGGCTGATTATACTTTTGAAGGAAAAGAAAACTTACCGGAATATTGAAATTTGTCTACTAAGAATTTTATGCTTTATTCTCTGATTATTCTTTCTTAAATTAATGGCAATGTGTTTATCTTGCAACATATTTACCCCTAATCCTGTTTATTGTCAGAGCTTGAGTGCTGAGAAAGACAGTCTTGATATAGTTCAGCATGAATGGGCCTTACCCAAATTTGAGCAGCGTGCTGAAGCAGTATTGAGAAAACTTGTCTGTTGAACAAACACTAGCAAGTGTGCAATTAGCTGCTAAAATGCACAATAGTTTCCAGTTCTTGCATTTCAATCGAAGTAGGCTGCAGCTTGAAGCTGACTACAGTTTTAACTACTACAATGATGGTAAATCCCTTATTGCGGTGTTAAAGGTCTACTTCAACTGTAACCATTGAAGAAATTTTTGACATTGCAGGCTGTAATGTGTTTTCTTTACAAAATCGTTTATTCAATCTTTCCAGGATATTATCGAATATTATCGAACTGTAGGCACTTGCAACATGATGGTTTGACAATCAGATCCTAAAATACCAGTTATTATTATTATTAAATCATATTAAACAATATTTTTGCCATTGTAGGGTCAGTAGCTGATGCATTATTTTCACACTAGAGTGCAAACAATGAGAGCAAATATTTTTAACACCCATCTGTAATCTCGTAAAGATTAAGACTCCATCACTTCCATCCAAGCACAAGGCCTTCCTTCTGGACGAGTCCATGCAAAGCTGTCTAGAAAAACAAAATCAAAAGTACAAAAATGAAATAAAGCAAATTTTGGTAGATATCAATCTACCTTTTGTGTGCGCGAAGTTTTCAAGTTGAAAAGTGATTCAAAATTTTACAGTTGGGAGAATGTTTGTGTTTGTTAGGCTATTTCTAACTGATACTTGTAAGTTTGATCTTTGCGAGGGGCAGAGCAGTTGAGAAATTTTTTTATCTTGCTCAGTTTATTGCGGCTATTTCTTTATCTTTTCTTACTCTGTTCAATTCCCAACATTTTGTGGTCTGTATATATACATTTAGATAAGGTTATAAGTGAAAAAGCAAAATATGAACCAATAGCAAATAGATCTAAAGTCCGTGATAATATATTTTTTCAATATTCTTTTTTATTTCCACTAACTTTTTAGATCACCAATCCTTTTATTTTTTTAAACAATTGCTCATAAGATCTCATGTAAAGAACATAGTTGATGAAGGATAAAAGTGACTCTCAATAGAGATTTAGACCCTCCTGTAACCCAGGTCCACTATGAGGCATTTAGAGGCTATGATAAAAGGAAAAAAGGGCCCATTGGCTGGACCCTCGAACGACCTAAGTCCAAAGGCTTTCGGACTAGATGCCACTCCCCTCCTTCGTCCGTCGGATGACTTGCTGAACAAGTAAGGGCCGGAACCCTCTGATGACATGTCCAGTCATCCAGCAGGAGGACCAGTCCTTAGACAATCTGCACCATGCCCTGACACCCCCTTTGCTAGACATCCCTAGGGACAGGACAGGGGACATGCGCCTGCTACCAACTCTCACCAATCAGCATGGTCAAATGACAGAGGACGTCCTTTCTCAAAATAAAGGTGTCAGACGTACCTCACCCAGAAATCATACAAAAGGGAAAGGAAAGTCTAAACACAGGTAGTTGGAACTCTGCACTCTCTCACCCCCTTTCTATCACCAAAATACTTTGAAGAGAGGACTAACTTGATCGTCGGAGGGTTCTAGCCAGGCCAAGGGCTCGGCTCCTCCTTGATCCTTTTTCTTCTCCTTCGCAGGTATTAAGCTCAGGCCCAAGAAGAGAATATCCAGCCAATTCCTTTATATATCGATCAAGCCTGATCAAATTGGCGCCGTCTGTGGGAATCGTGAGCTGATCTTTCTCCCAACGTTGCATTCCACTTCCATTTGCTTGTGAAGGAAGATCACCATTATGACGAACCCCGATGATCCCGAATCTTCAACTCCATCAAATCCTAGACACTCCCTTCCAACACGTACTGATCCTCCCCTAGCAACTCCCATTGACCTAAACACGTCGCGCCAACTCCTTATCTCTCAACAAAACACAGTTGGATCAAGCCAAAACCCTCTGAACCTTCCCAATCCAGACCTAGCTTCCGCATTGCAGTTTATTAACACTATAGCTGCATTTATGAGAAGCTCTCAGCATCAAACTCCTCCGACACCAGCCTTCGTCGCTGTCCCAGAAACTACCCCGAGGAGGAACGTCGCTCGAACTCTAGATTATGAGAGGCGATCCCAAGAACCTGCAGGGGTTAACGAAGAACAACTGGTCCACCTGGGTGGAAATGTGGAGGGAAGGACGGAAGAGCATCGTGGAGGAGAGGAGAGTTCGACCGAAGAAGAAGGGAGTACGCAAGCTTCGCTCCCAGATAGTGAACGTAAGTTCTTGCATGGGAAAAATTTTCATTCAAATAATACGGAACGGGGTGAAGGAAGGAATAAAGGAAAGTGTGAGTATAAAGAACCAAAATATAGGAAAAGAGAAAGCTCGAGAGGAAGAGAACATGATAGAGGGGAATATTCTGTTGCTAGTCACCCCTTGTGGGCCCGAAGCAGAAGGTCACCTGTTAGTGGCAACGGCCGCAGAAAGAAGGAAGAGGAGGTGAGAGATGCTGTGAATAAGTTTTTAGAAGAGATGAATCAAGGTTATGACAGGAAAACCATGGATACCACCCTAAAGCTCACCTTGAAGTCTCCTTTTACCAGATCCATCAGGGAATATATTATGCCCAGCAAGTTTAAATCGCCGGTGGTGAAAAAGTACAATGGGGAAATTGATCCCAGGGTCCACGTCATGGACTACAAGCACGCAGTAGAATTGCAGACGGCGGACGATGAGACTCTATGCAGAGCGTTCAGGGGATCCTTGGAAGGAGCTGCAATAAGATGGTTTGATGGCTTAGAAGAGGGGAGTATCTGTTCTTTCATAGAGCTGGCCAGATCCTTTATGCACCGATTTGCTTCTAGCATCCCCGTGGAACGGAAGACTCAGTATTTGGAAACGGTGGTGCAAAGGGAAAATGAATCCTTAAGGGATTACATGGCTCGATTCAATAGAGAAGCGTTGAAAGTCACGCACTTGGACCAAGCTCGAGCAGTGGAAGCGCTACAGAATGGAACCTCTCACACGGATTTTCTCAAAGCCCTTTGTCGTCATGCTCCCCATACCCTGGAGGATGCAATGGCGCTGGCCCAGAAGTATGTACGGCAAGATGACGCTTTGGCCTTTAACCAGATGGCAAAGCGGAGAGGAATGGAGACCATTCCTAGAGAAGAGCCGAAGGCAAAGCAAGAGAAGAAGGTAGAAGAAAAGTAAGACGAGAGGCCGACCGGCGGGCAAAGGAGGGGAAGAAATACTCAATCACGATCTAGTTTCGACCCCAGTAAATTCACCCCTCTCAATGCTAGTCCAGCCGAAGTCTTCACAACTTTCAAAGATCAAAATATATGGGCTCGCCCTAAATCAATGGTTGCTCCTCCAGAGAAAAGAGATCAGAACAAATACTGCCTCTTTCATGATACTCATGGTCACAACACCAATGATTGTAGGCAGTTGATGGAGGAGATTGAAAGGTTGATCAAACAGGGTTACTTGAGGAAATTCGTAAAAAGAGAAGAATCAGGCAGAGCTGGCCCTAGTGAAGATAAAGAAAGATACCCGGGAAGAGTAAATGACGGTTCAACAGAGACCATTCATTGTATCACCGGAGGGCCAGGCGAAGCTCACGAAAGCAGAAATCGTACGAAGGCCTTAGATAGGCGGAGCGAAAGGCCCGAGTACGTTTACTGTGAAGGAGGGGAAAATCGACTAGAGAGGCCAGATGGAAGTACTCTTCGCACCCCTCACGCTGATCCATTGGTGATCCAAGCGATTATAGCTAATTATGTAGTCAAAAAAATCTTGGTAGACGAAGGAAGTTCAGTCAACCTGCTGACGAAGGAAGCATATTTAAAGATGGGTCTCAAGGAAGAAGATCTGGAAGAAGTGGGAAACCCAGTTCGCACTTTGGATGGAACGGAGGTCCCATCAATTGGAGTGGCAAAACTGCCCTTCACAGTTGGCACCACCCTCGAAAATGTAACTACCATGGCCACATTTGTTATCGTCAGGATACATTTGGCATATAACGTCTTGATGGGCAGGCCACTACTATATGACCTGGACGCTTCAACAAATATCAGACACTTGAGAATGACGATCCCAAAGCCCAATGGCGAAGTGTTTCACGTCTATGGCAGTCAGGACGAAGGGGCAGAAAGGAAGAGAAATAAAAAGATAAGAAAGGGCGAAGTCGCTGCTGAGGAGGTAGCTGCAATCGAACTCCCGAGAAAAGAACCGAGCCTGTAGATAAGCTGGAAAGGGTGATGGTTGGAAGAGAGCCCGAAGAGTTCTTGATGGTCAATTCTTTGTTAGAAAATGAGCAGAAGTCGTTCGCTCAACAATTCCTGAAGGAGCACATCCACAATTTTGCCTAGTCTTCAGCAGAAATGGGAGGGGTAAAACCCGAAGTGATAATGCACCAATTGAATGTAGATCCCACCTGCAGACCAGTCAAGCAGAAAAAGAGATGTTTTAGCTCGGAGCGGCAAGCGATCATCGATCGAGAAATAGAGAAGCTCCTGGAGGCGAAATTTATCAGGGAAGTGCAATATCTAGAATGGCTAGCGAAAGTGGTGCTAGTCAAGAAGGCGAATGGGACTTTTCGGATGTGCGTAGACTTCACAGATTTGAACAAAGCTTGCCCAAAAGACTCTTTTCCATTGCCCATGATTGATAAACTGGTAGATTCGACGGCTGGATATGGATTTTTGTTGTCCTTAGACGCTAAGCAAGGATATCATAAGATCAGAATACACCCGGAGGATGAGGAAAAAACCTCATTCATAACAGAGAAGGGTACATATTGTTATGTGTCGATGCCCTTCGGCTTGAAAAATGTCGGAGCCACGTATCAATGCCTAGTCAACAGAATGTTCAAAGATCAATTAGGCAGAAACTTGGAAGCATACGTGGACGACATGATCGTGAAAAGCAGAAGCTTCGAGGACCATGTCCGTGACTTGGCCGAAGTGTTGGCAGTAATGGAAGAATATGGGATGAAGCTTAACCCGGAGAAGTGTGCATTTTTCATCCAAGGAGGCAAGTTCTTAGGCTGCATGGTGAGCGAGAGGGGAATTGAGCCCAATCCTGACAAGGTGAAGGCCATCTTAGACATGGAACCTCCGAAGAGCGTGAAGGATGTTCAGAGGCTGACGGGGCGAATCGCTGCATTGAATAGATTCATGTCTAAATCTATTGAGAGGTATCTCCCTCTCTTTAAGAAGTTGAGAAAGTCAGAAACGTTCGACTGGACGGAGGAGTGCCAGATGGCATTTAAAGAGCTAAAAGCCTTCCTAAGCTCGGAGCACATTCTGAGCAGGCCTTTGCCGGGTGAAGAAGTATTAATCTACTTGTCCGCTTCAGACCAAGCAATCAGTTCGGTGCTAATCAGGGAGTAAGGAAGGGTCCAGAAGCCCATTTATTACTTTAGCAAAGTCCTACAGGGGGCGGAGTTGAATTACTCCTCGATAGAAAAGCTGGCCTATGCTTTAGTGCTCTCCTGCCGAAAGTATAAAATATACTTACAATCACACCAAGGAGTAGTTGTAATAGATCAGCCCTTACAAAAGGTACTTCACAAACCGGAGACTTCGGGAAGAATGTTATATTGGTATGTGGAGTTAGGTCAGCACGGTTTGCAATACAGGGTCAGGTCAGCAATTAAAGCTCAAGCATTGATGGACTTTATCTTTGAATGCTCCTTTGGCACCAAAGATGGGGGAGAAGACCGAACCCCTGGGGAAAGACACTAATCGATAACGCTACCGGACCTTCAGTGAGAACTCTTTGTAGATGGTGCTAGCAGCAAAGAAGGAAATGGTGTGGGCATCATACTTAGAAGTGCTCAAGGATTTTCACTAGAGTATGCTTTGGGACTGAATTTTGAAGCCACCAATAACACGGCAGAATATGAAGCAATGATCCAGGGACTGCTCTTCGCTGATTGCCTTCGCATAGAGTAACTCACGGTGTATAGTGATTCCCAATTGGTGATCAGACAGATAGAAGGAGAATTTGAGGCAAAGGAGCCGACCATGGCCAGGTATTTGCAAAAAATGAAAGAGATAGTTCAGAGAATGAAGGACAGAGGAGTCAGACTGTTCTTTCAAAAGATCCCCAGAGAAAGGAATTACAGAGCAGATAGCCTCAGCAAATTGGCCGCCTCTCGTCCAGTCAAACTTCCTCAGAAAATTTATTTGGGCACCTTGGCCTCCTCCAGCATCACCGAAGGAGATGAAGTTATGGAGGTCGAAGAAGAACCGTGCTGGATAGACCCCATCAAGTCTTATTTGGAAAAGGGAGAACTGCCTGAGGATGCCTAAGAAGCCAAAAAGGTCAAGAGAAGAAGTGCTCATTTCTCCTTAGACAACGGAACCTTATACAAAAGAGCTTACTCATTACCCTGGTTGAGATGCGTAAGGCCCAATGAAGCCGAATACATCCTTTGGGAGATACACGAAGGATCCTGTAGAATGCACATAGGTGGAAAAGCGCTGGTAGCTAAGGCGATTAGACAAGGATACTACTGGCCGAGGATGAAAGACGAAGCTGTGGCATTTGTTAAAAAGTGCCCCTCCTACCAAAAATTTGACAGTGGAAAACATGTCCCAGCAGCAGAGCAGGTCCCCATTTCCAGTGCATGATCGCTAAGTGGGGGGTAGACACAGTCGGACCCTTCCCTGCAGCATCAGGTCAGAGAAAGTTTTTCTTAGTAGCAGTGGAGTACTTTACCAAATGGGTAGAAGCCGAACCTTTAGCCACTATCACTGCAGAAAGGGTGATCAACTTCTTATGGCGGAACATAGTGTGCAGATTTGGCATTCCCTATCAACTCATTAGCGACAGTGGCAAACAGTTCGATAATTCTAAAGTCAGGTCCTTTTGTTCAGGGCTTCAGATCAAACAACATTTCTCATCAGTAGCCCATCCTTAAACAAATGGCCAGACGGAGGTAATAAATCAGACTATTCTGCAAGGCCTAAAGTGGAGATTGGAAGGATATGGTCAAAGCTGGGCAGACGAACTACACCATGTCCTATGGGCATATAGAACTACTCCTAGGCAACCCACAGGAGAGACTCCATTCAGCCTGACCTATGGCACAGAGGCGGTAATTCCCGTGGATATAGGCCTCCCCAGTGGAAGGATCAATTATTGCGAAGATAGACACAATGATCAAGCCAGAAGGATCGACCTGGATCTCCTAGAGGAACTCAGGGAATCGGCCAGCGTTCGAATGGCTAATTACAAGCAATGAGCTGCTAATCATTTCAACAAGAAAGTAAAGTACAGAGTGTTTGGCGAAGGGGATCTAGTAATGAGATTCTTAGAGGCTACAGGAAAACGTGAAGGCACAGGCAAGCTTGCACCCATATAGGAAGGACCTTTCCAAGTAAAAAGAGTTCTAAGTCCTAGCACTTATAAATTTTTAACCTTAAAGGGTGTGGAAATTCCTCATACATGGAACATCCAACACCTCAAGATGTATTACCAATAATAATAATAGAAACGTCGTTTGCCTCAAATTGTTTCCATTCGCACTAATGAAGCCTCGCCAAGAGCGGGAAGAACTTTCCTAAGGGAGAGCCTAAGCCCTAGTAAATCTAGGCACGAAGCCTCGCCAAGAGCGGGGAAGAACTTTCCTAAGGGAGAGCCTAAGCCCTAGTAAATCTAGGCACGAAGCCTCGCCAAGAGCGGGGAAGAACTTTCCTAAGGGAGAGCCTAAGCCCTAGTAAATCTAGGCACGAAGCCTCGCCAAGAGCGGGAAGAACTTTCCTAAGGGAAAGCCTAAGCCCTAGTAAATCTAGGCACGAAGCCTCGCCAAGAGCGGGGAAGAACTTTCCTAAGGGAAAGCCTAAGTCCTAGTAAATCTAGGCACGAAGCCTCGCCAAGAGCAGGGAGAACTTTCCTAAGGGAGAGCCTAAGTCCTAGTAAATCTAGGTATAAAGCTAAGAAGATCTAATGGGAGAAGAAGGCGAAAGTGCTCGAACTCCTATTGGAATGACAACTTCGCTAAGGCGTTGCACAAATGCTTGTTGGATTATAGCGTGAATGTGATCCCCATACAAGTAAAGCATACACAAAGCAGAAGCATAATAACTGTATTATTCGTTGAAGTAAATGTATTACATTTATTTACAAAAAAATGAAATACAAAAGAATGAAATACAAAAGAGTGAAATACAAAAGAATAAAATACAAAAGAACGAAGAAAATATCTAAGGCGGAGGATCGCCTGGAGGAACCGCTGTTGTAGAAGATGGCGGAGGCGAGTCATTCAAAGGATTTGACCGAATGTCAGATAGAGGTTCGGCTTGTGCAAGATCCGTCCCAATGGGAAGACTTTCGTCTACGTCCCCTTCGCCCCCGCTAGAAACTTCAGGAATGGGAGACGAAGCGTGCTCATCCTTATCCCAAGCCGAGAAGTCTTCAGGTCGTAACAGACCTTCATCCCCCTTAGGAGCAGGATCTTAGAACTCTGAAAGGTCTGGCGCGGGAGGCTTCTCAGCAGCATCTAATTCTGATACCACTCGCAGCACATCAGGAAAGTGCTCTGCCGCATCACGGAGAGCATTGTTATAATACTCGGTTGCTACCTTATAGGTGTGGTATGTGATGATGTCGTCAAAGCTCTTAGACTGCATGAAGTCCCTCACAGCCCTTCGCCGACCTTCTTCGGCCTTGTTAGCCTTCTCAAGCGCAACTTGAGCCTGAGTAGTGGCTTGTGTGTATCCAAATTCTGAGACTCGAAGTTCCTGTTGAGTCTTCTTCAGGAGATCTCAAAGGCTAGGAACCTCTTTGGCCTCTCGGGCAAGCTCTTCATTAGCACTTTTCAACTTGTCCAGTTGCACGCTGAGATCGGCAATGGCTTTGTCCTTAGCTGCCATTGCCACAGTTAAGGTGCCAACCTCTCCTTCGGCCTTTGAACGAGCCTCTTCATGAGCCCTGGATCGCTCCATGGCTTCCTCAGTCTTCACCCTCGCAGAGGCCAATTCTTCCTCCAATCGGGAGCATAATCCTAGTCTTTCCTCCGCCGCTTGCTGGGCGTCTTCATAGTGATCCCTCAGAAGACCGAAATCAGTCCTCAAAATTTTGGAATCCAGAAGCTCCTGCAACAAACAACAATAATTATTCAATGTGGTAAATGGTTACAACCCAAGTGAGGAATGAATTTACCTTCTCTAGCAGAGTCTCTTGCCTGGCAAGAGTATCCTCCATGGACCCAAAAAGAGGCCTAGGGGCCGGACGCAGAAAGGGCACGGGGGCCAAGACTGCGGTGGTGGGAGCAATAGAAGAAGGAGGACCAGCAGATGCCTCAACTTCTCCGAGCGGAGGTGAATCCACTACTACAATCTCCGCTGGCTCTCTGAATCGTGGCCTCTTACTTGGCGAAGAAGCCTCCTTTGTTGTCCCCTGTGGAGGGGCTGACACTCCTACATCCGCCCCAGGTGAGGGGGTCTCTGAAGTAGAGCGGGCCTCCGCAACGGTGGTGGTTGAAGTTACCACCAGTGGCCTCTTGCGGTGAAGAAACTTCCCCACCGTCAATTTCTTCTTAGGGGGACGAAGAGAAGAGACACCTTCGACTGTAACAACGACCCCTGGCATGACCCCAGACGAAGCAGCAGCTGAAGGAAATGCTTCATCGGTCGCAGCAACAGCAGCCCCCTGACCAGCCTCCAACGAAGCAGCAGCTGAAGGAAATGGCTCGCTGACCCCGGAGGGACCCATGGTAGGCGCCAAAAAAGCCTCCAGGAAAGGCTCCTGAATAGGGGCGTCCGCTTCGCCCACAGAAACTGCAAGGTACAAGAGCAAAAATATTCACACATTCAAATCAGCAAATAAAGGCACAAGAAGAAGTAAATGATAATAAGAAGGCAAGAAGTTGCCTCTGTTTCTTGAAACGAAGGCCTCCCCTTCGGCCGCAGTATTAACTGGGGAAGGATAAAGCTTCCTGAGGGTCGCAAAGTCAGGATATGAAATCCATTACTCCTCAATATACTTCTCCCAGGCTTCGACCTCCTCAGCACTAGGAGATCTCCCAGGTACGACATCCTTCGACCATCTCAGATATGTCCCTCGGATAACACGAGGGTCTTTATATGATGAAGGTGATGGGGGAGAAGAAAAATTACCTGCCCCAGCTTCAGCCCCAAGGGCACTCAAGTCATCCACCAGGTTCTTCAGATGGGCCTCAAATTCTGCATCAGGAACGTCTGTCAGAACCTTCTCCAAGTCCGCCAGTTACTCCGCCCCCTAAGAAGAGTGAGCAATCATATCAAGAACATTGGGGACGGGGGGCCCTTTTACTTTTAGCTTGGGCGGACAAGGTGCAGACGCTCCTTTCCCCTTGTCACCTGCTGGAGGAGGCAGAGGTGGAGGAACAGAAGCCTCAGAAAGCCCAGAGATTGAGATACCCCTCTGAGGAGCAGGCCTTACAATTGGTGCAGCTCGAAGCAGAGGAGTACCTCTCTGTACAACAGGAACAGAGCGATCAGAAACCTTAACGAGTCGCCTTTGAATTATTCGAATGGACTTCGTACTGGCCATACTCACCTGGGCCCCTTCTGATCCAGCAGCCGAACCGGGTCCGGTGGAGACAGGCTTCATCAGCTTGTCCTTATGAGGCTTCGCCGACAAAGACTGGAGGACTGAGGAGGAGCGCAAACGGAACTTCCCTGTCTTGAGGTCGAGAATGGGAAGCTCAGCATCTTCGCTGAAGGGTCTTGGAGAAACCTCTTCTGTCTCCTTCATTATATCCTGGTAATGTCCAGGATCCTTGGCCTCCACTGCAATCGAAACAATAAACACAGCAACAACAAGATTAATACTCCACCATCAATTAAACCTATAACAAACGAAGAGCAGAGTTACCTCTTATATCTTTCAGCAAAAGTTTAGGAGTCGGAAGGCCATGCTCGTCCTACGCGTAGAAGGAGGCCATCATCTTTTCAGAGTTATAAGTATAACCCTGATGGACCAAAGTCCTGAGGTTCGCCTTCTCCTCAGCGGACAGCCTCTCAGGCCACTCAGTTAGGCCTTCGGTGGGACTCAGGAAATGGCCGGGGAAACCAAATCCAGAGGATTTATCGCCGAGGCCGTCAGTGACCTCTATCAACCCGAACTTGCCCCTCCAGTCCTTCACCTTGTTCTCTTTTCCAAAGAAAAGGCTCCGGTGAGGCCTAGCAGAAGTCATATAAACTCCCGGTGACCTCTGTGCGCTCTGGATCATGTAAAAGCATTGAAACAGGCGAGCGGAAGGACGAATGCCGTGAGCGAAGCACAGAACCTCGAAGACGTGCATGTCCCTTATGGAGTTCGGGGTCAGCATCATTGGATTCACTCCGAAGTAGTTGAAACACTCAACTTTGAACTTCGTAGGGGGAAAAAGAAGATCGGCTTCCAACTGGTGGTAGAAAATAATGTAATGCCGGTTGTCTTTAGGCAGAGCAGTTTTGGGGTCGCTGGAATAAACCCTCTCATGAGCCTCGGCCCGGCGGAATATGAATTGGGTGCTGCCTTCCAAGTTTTGGCCGAAGGCCAAAAACTCAGATGTTTTTCCAATGGGGGCTATCTCTCCCCATTCCTCCTCCAGTATCTTTTGGTAGTGGGAGGAGCTCACTTGGTCCCTTCAGGGAATGTTCTCTTTTCTGGGTGCCATTAGAATGAAAGAAGAAGATGGAAGCAAGTACCAAAGAACAGATGCGGAAAACTGTGAAAATTAGGGGATTCGAGAAAATGAGCAATAGTTCCAGAAATGGGAAGGCAAAGGAGTATATATACTGAGAGCGTCCTTGGTAACCGCCACAGCAATAAGTGGGGGCATTAAATGGGCGTTCAAAATTCAAAACCCATGGAAAGCTTAATCGTCTGCTACGACACGTGGCAGAACGGGAAGAACAAGGAGACGTGCATTCAATGCGCATTCTGGCATTCAATGCTTACCCTTGTCAGTCGTGCATGCATTGAATGACTGTGTGACCTTCCATCTACCTTACGAAGGATGTCTAGAATGCAGACGGTTCCTAGCCCCTCCAATCCTTTCGGTCAGACGAAGGCTACCCTTCGGAAAGATGAAGTAAATGCCTAGATCGGACGAAGCCTCCCAGCGAAACGAAAGCCTCTCCTAAGAGCTACTCACCACAGACAAGGAAATGAAAGGCCCCTTCGCCATCCAAAGCGGAAGTAGTTCTCTTCGATCAAAAGACCCCAGAAGATAAGGATACAAGGACGCGAAGCTGTTTTACCAAGGCTCGACCCTCTGCCCTCTCCTTAATAAAATAGGGGGGCCCCTGATGAAGGATAAAAGTGACTCTCAAGAGAGGTTTGGACCATCTTGTAGCCCAGGCCCATTACGAGGCCTCCAAAGGCTATGATAAAAGGAAAAAAGGGCCCATTGGCCGGACCCTCGAACGACCTAAGTCCAAAGGCTTTCGGACTAGATGCCACTCCCCTCTTTTGTCCGCCGAATGACTTGCTGAACAAGTAAGGGCCGAAGCCCTCTGATGACATGTCTAGTCATCCAGCAGGAGGACCAGTCCTTAGACAATCTGCACCATGCTCTGACACCCCCTTTACCAGATATCTCTAGGGACAGGACATGGGACATGCGCTTGCTACCAACTCTCACCAACCAACATGGTCAAATGACAGAGGACGTCCTTTCTCAAAAGAAAGGTGTCAGACGTATCTCACCCAGAAATCATACAAAAGGGAAAGGAAAGCCTAAACACAGGTAGTTGGAACTCTGCACTCTCTCGCCCCCTTTCTATCACCAAAATACTCTGAAGAGAGGACTGACTTGATCGTCAGAGGGTTCTAGCTAGGCCAAGGTCCCGGCTCTTCCTTGATCATTTTTCTTCTCCTTCGCAGGTATTAGGCTCAGGCCCAAGAAGAGAAGATTCAGTCCATTCTTTTATATATCAATCAAACTTGATCAATAGTTATCAAATCGATTGCTGAAAGTAGCAAGCTTCACCTTTGAAAAATCATAGGGATATTATTGAGCGAGACAAGTCAATTTTCCTTATCAAAAAGCCTTAAAAGAGTCAATTTATGTATATGCTGCACAAATAACCACTCTATATTGACGTCGGTGAGGTGATTCCAAAGCTCTTG
Source organism: Reutealis trisperma (assembly GCA_947687605.1). Lineage (NCBI taxonomy): Eukaryota > Viridiplantae > Streptophyta > Magnoliopsida > Malpighiales > Euphorbiaceae > Reutealis > Reutealis trisperma. Next base: position 80,211 of record CANTUT010000530.1, on the reverse strand, counting down.
AAGATGCATATCGATCATGGTGTAAAATAGTTTACTGTAATGATGTAAATTTATCATTTGTTGAGCATTGAGTGTGATCATCCTTGGATAACAAACATATCATCCATATTGGGAATAACGATATTATGTCCCACAAAAAGAGAACTTCATCAAATAAGAGCGCTCATCCATCTTTTCCTAGATTCTGGAGTCATTGTTTGGACACTTTGTAAAGCTTGCGGTGATTCATTTGTAACTCCCAAGATATTTTTCATCCAATGAAATGTTGAAGGTATTATATTAAATCATGCTTATATTTAATGATAAAATTAAATATAATTTTTCAATAATATAAATGAACACATAATAAAGTAAATATATTTGTTCAGTCTCGATTATTTTTTATCTTGTTCTACTCCTATTCCTGTTATTAATATATATATTTGTTCGTAGATAAGATGTTGGATCTTGATTTGTAAAAAAAATTATAAGTCAAATGAGTTGAAAAAATTTAATATTTTCTAAATTCAAGTTCAACACATAACAAATCCACTTATAAAATCTGTCCCAATAAACAAGCTGCGGCTCCTAATTCCTAGCCCACTTTTCTCATTTGCAGCATGAATTAGAATTTACCTTCAAATACTATGGACGTATAGACATATAGTCTGTTCTAATATAACTTTTGCTTTTGTGGATAGTCAATCTCATCTTTGAAGGCTTTCCCCACCCCCAGCATCATCCTTCTGTGGAACTGGATAATCAAATGTCATTGCCGTTGAATTGGTGCAGTCGTAATCGGTGGAGTCTTCCAAATCAAAACTCATTTACCTTTGGCTTCACTTCTGTCTTTTGGTGAGACTATGAATCTATACAGATAAGATGATAAAGACTTGGATTCATTTCTTAAAGATTCCTACTCTTTCTCGTCTTACATTCGAAGGGATGCACTTAACTGAATGAATCCTATCTCCCTGACTCCTCTCTCGCCGTCAATCGCTGCTCCTAAAACTGGGGGCCGGAAGACTAAATGGGCGAGTGAATTAGGCTTCATGCCAGTCCATATAGTTGCTGGTTGATCTCCCTCTAGGCGAGTTGCTAACATGAAGAGCACAAAAATGGAGGGTAAATTGTTGATAATTGGACACCTCGATTTAATATTTGTACCTATTATTTATTACTAGAAAATGCCACCCGCGCGTTGCGCCGGGTAATCTGGGTAGTTTTGTACACCCAATTTAGATGAGCGTGAAACTACTGGCTATACATCGAACAATAAAATATGTATCTCATGCAGGCAAAAAAAAAAAAAAAAAAGTATATTTCTGCAAAATTAGCAAAAAAGGAAGAACACAACACCCGATTCAATGAGGAAGGAATGAGGAAAATGTGTATCGTGGATATTAGGATTTCAGAGCGAAAACAATCATTCTAAAAGATAGCGATGATTTAATATTGCAAAGTTCCTAAATAGCCGAAGATGTGAGGGCATTATAAAAAAAGTTAGCACACCCCGTCCATGCTAGATGGATATCCTATTGACATATTCTTTGGTTGCTTTGCCACGCATTTATTATATAATATCTGCCAAGTAGTTTCCAGGTCACAAACACCATAGAAGCCATTATAACGAACGCCATAACAAACCAAATAACTAAATTTTTTGTAAGAGCATGCATAAATAAGTTTATAAAATCGCATCAGCATTTTATAGGATAATTCAGCATAATTGAATAAACATGCTAAGCGAATATAAAATAAATGCATTAAAAACAACAGAAAATTAAAATATTACACCGATCGAGGATTTTAAACATGTTAGAGGCACATTGTACTAACATAGAACATAATATAAATCAAACATCTAAATAGAAATTACATTGTTCATAAAAGACAAAGCAAGAAAACGCCTTTCACCAAATAAGCATGTTTTTCCAGTGCATTAATACCTGGCAACATTATTTATTGAAGTTAAATAAAAAAAAATTGTAAAATCACTATATATATATATATATATATATATATATATATATATATATATATATATATATATATATATATATATATGTGCACACAGCATGTGTGTATATGTTTATATAAATATACTTACCTTCGTCTACGGCTAGTTTTTTCCCTTCCTGCGGCAAAATAAATAAATAAATAAATAAATTTATAATCAGAAAATCCCACACGTTAATACATGGGCAAAAGTTTTTAAAATAAAAACTCACAACCTGCCACAACTTTTCTTCAATGGCGATTCTTCTGGAAACAATTCAGCTTGAACCTTGCAAGCCGAGTCTGATGTCAATTGAAGCTCAGTTGCAGATGATGAGCCTGAAACATCACCGATATCATCATGAGCACCGGAAGGTAACTCCAAACATCTTTTTACAGATGCACACACATTTGCCGTAGGCGGCGAACGAAGCAGCGTGGAAGTTGGAAATGGAGATTTAACAGCGATGATGGACACCAAATCAGAAGATTGTTTATTCTTAAAAATGTGCATAACTTTAAAAGAAGGATTGGCAGGATCTTCAATTCTATCGCCAAGAACCACTTGGAAAACCCGGTGCATGCCAAAAATCCTAGTCATCATCGGAGGCAGCGAGAATCTATTTCTAAAACTTTGGGACAAATGGCTCGCTGGTAAGCCGATCATATCAGCAGCTTGGCGACCAAATATAATAAATGTTATGGATCCAGTGTTATCTTCGATGATCGCATTCAGCTTATACCTGATAACATTGATGATATACAAATCAATTAAAACATAATTCTATGAATTGCATACATTAAAAATGAAATGTTAGAACATACCAATAAATTGGAGGCTCTTTCAAAACTCCGCAACTAGCACACCAAAGTTGTTCATTGTAATTCTAAATACTATACTTGCATTGAGGACATGCTCTATACCACCAGCCAAAGGAAGGATCAACATTTTTAATGGCTGCTTCGCATGTAAATTTTATGCCCTATTCAATAAAAAAAATTCTGCGAAATAATTAAATTCATACAGCACAAAATGACTTATAAATTCTCATAATTAAATTAAATCAATCAAGTAAAGATACATTATCAGCATGAATATCGAGCGCTAGCAGTTCTTGGACTGTCTTCCTATTCATATTCTCATTCGACTCAACGCCACGCGCACGCGGGTTTTCAACTTGCAACTTGCTAATTTTTTCAGCCGATTGAGAAAGCCTATAATAATAAAATGTCAACGCATGGAAAAAAAAATTAATGCTAAAAAATTTAATATTTAATTTACCTATGCTTCATATCTTGAACTTCAGGAATTTCAAGATTAACTAAAATTTTTGTTGCTGAAGTGTTGTTGGTTGCCATTTCATCTAGTAGAAAAGATCAAAAGAACAGCAGTCAGTATATAAAACCATTTGAAACTTTATGCGCTATAAAAAATAATGCAAACAAAACTTACTAGTACCATTGAATTTCTTTATAATCATTGATAAGAAAGCAACAACAACAATGCCATTCTCTTCCTCTGCAAGTACATTACTTTTCGGGAATTCAACAGCAGATTTGTCCCAAAGAGTGATATTTAGTTTACTCCCCCTAAATGCAATTCATATATCCTTATAAAAGAAACAAAAAAAAAAAAAAAATGGTGCAGACATTCAATCCATTAACAAATTAAAAAGTCATACTTAGAATCTTTAATCTGGACATGTCTTTTTTTTGCAACTCTACCAACCAAGTTCAATTCTTCAATATCTTTGATAAGAATTATCTACCCCAAAATATCTAAAAATATATATATAATTGTAGTTAGTGTAAAATATGGCCCTAAATTTTTTTCTTTGCTATCACAATAAAGGAATAAACAGCACCTGTCAAATGCGTTTTATCTCCAACTTTCGATTTAACACTCTTGAGATCCAAAAACTCGAAGCGATCAAACAGTATAGACTTGTCATCTTCATCCAGTGTCTTAATAAACACATTCTTTAGCAATTTAATGCGAAAGGGATGAGAACTAACTCTGTAACTCGCCTGTGCGGGAAGAATAAAAAAACCAGAGATGTGATAGATCTTCCCCTCAACGAATAGGATGTGAAAATGATCAATACAGTATTTTGGGATCACAGCTTGGATTGTATCACCCTTAAGAGAAACAGCAATATTACCAAACTAATAAATACAAATTGAAAGTAAAAGTTATAAATAAAAAAGAAATACAAAACCAAAGAGGCATACCTTTTCATCAATCATCAATAACTCAAGATTATAAATGTCACTTGGATTGTTAATATTTGCAAACGCCCACATCCTTGCAAGTCGAACTCTAATGCGAATATTTTTGCTCTCCTTATTGACCTCAAAAAGTGGTACAAATGGCATCTTCTGAAACATGTCAAAGAGGCAAATAAAATATAATTGGAATAATTAAGAGCAGGCGATGCATACTCTCAAAATGAAAAATCAAATAGATTTTCAAGAATTTACAATATTAACTTAATATACAATCAGAGATAAATCAATAAACATCTTGCTATAAACAATATTTTTTGATGCATAAGCTAAACACCCATTGCTACCTTTTGTTTGAACTCCTCTGAAATGCGACTCTAAACGACATATACAACATCTCTCTTGAAATACATAAAAGAGAAAAAAAATGCAAAAATTTAATAGCAAGCCACAGACATGGAAAAAATGAAAATAAATTAGATTTTATTATAAAAAAAGAATTCACAATATCAACTTCATAGTTGCATCATTAAAAAATCACATATAAATCAACACGTATCTCAAAATAAACAATTCTTTTTTGTATAAGCTAAACATCTATCACCATCCCATGTTGCTTTTTGAATTATCAATATCCAGAAACTCTTTTAGAATGCAATTCTAAATGGCGCACATCGCATATCCTGAATATACGAATGAGACTAAAAAAAATAATCATGAAAATTAATAATAGGGCACACATATTAAAAAGACAAATAAAAAAGATTTTATATACAAAAAGCAAGAATTTACAATATTAATTTATTAGATAATCAAAGATAAATCATCAAATATCTCATGATAAACAACATTTTTTGTATAAGCTAAGTATCTATCACCATCTTCTTTTTCTTTTTTATTTATCAATAATCACAAACCTTCTTGGGATGTAACTCTAGACAACGCAACATATAACTGACCATGAGTGAATACATGATCATGCAAATATAACCCAACTTGTTTTAAGGTCTGACCTTGACTCTTATTAATTGTCATATAATAACAAATTCTTAACGGAAATTGTCGTCTTTTTAGAACAAAAGGAAATTTACTTTCACTATATGAAAGAATAATTCTAGGTATATACACTTTTTCTCCGCTATGCGAACCGCTTATAATAACAGCTTCAATAACTCTTGTTCCTAAATTAGTAATCATCAACCTTGTGCCATTACACAGTCCAATGCTAGGATTGATATTACGAAGAAGCATGACTGGAACATTTTTTTTAAATTTTAACTCATGCTGAGGAAATCCATTAAAATTTAAAGTATTCAAAAATTCAACAGGATAAAGAATTTCTAATTCGCCGTAACCATTCGACGTTCTGCATATTGAATCACAACTAAGATAATTTCTCTCTTCTTCAGATAGCAAAGCAACAATCTTTTTATTAATAATGTCAACAATTTCATTTACAGGAGTTATGATGGCTCTATTTTTTATGTATAAATGATCAGTATATTTATCTAAAAAATAAGGATAAGTATCTCTTATTATTTCTTCTATTGGATCACCACATTCTCTTATTAAAAGATCATTAGGAATTTTTATCCAATTATTTTCTGCATCAAATTTATCCATTGTTTGTGTAGGAGCTACACCATCGCCAAATGACAAAATCCATTCAGAAAAATTAATCTGATCACCATTTCTACAGCCTTGATCAGTGGCCGGCTCAAGATACATATTAATTGTCAATCTATAAATTTTAAAAAACTTCCATAAATAAGATCGCGTTGCCAACGCATTCATGATATCTTCTTTACTACCACCAACAACAACAGGTAAAATTTATCTAAAATCACCTCCAAGCATCATAGTTTTTCCTCCAAAAGGATTGTCTATTTTTTCATCCTCCGAATCGCATAAAATATCTTTAAATGGTCTATTTAAAGCCTCGAAACAATATTTTTGGCTCATAGGGGCTTCGTCCCAAATTATCAAACATGTTTCTTTGATTAACCTAGCTAATTGGGTCCCTTTTTTAATATCACATGATGAGGATTCAATTAAATTAATTGGTATTCTAAATCTAGAATGCGCTATTCTGTCACCAGATAACAATAACGCAGAAATACTAGACGATGCTACAACCAACACAATCTTTCCCTCTGATCTTAGCCTTGCTATAATAATTTCGTATAAATATATTTTACCTGTTCCGCCATAACCATAGACAAAAAACAATCCACCTTTATTAAGTTCAATAGCAGTAATAACATCATCATATATCGCGCATTGTTCAGAATTTAATGTCAATATCAACAAATCATGTTTATATTTTAACTCACACACATCATAATTTAATTCTTCAAATAAGAGCCTATTATTTATATCAAAATTTAATGATTCATCATGCAAAGGCAAATTATGGTCAATCAAAGAGCTAGAATTTTTATTAAAAATCTTTTCGAGTTCAAACAAAACCCTATTTTTTAAATAATGATTAGAGATAAGAGCAATCGGAGTTTGTAATATATTTCAAAATTCATATGTAATATCATCAGCAAAATGCTTCCAAAATAAATCAAAAAGTTTATTTGGTTCTCCAACCTCACAAAATAGTATAAGCACAACAAATAAATGTCTCAACTGAAAAGACGATGCATGAAGAACCACTTCTTCCATGGCATTGATCCATTCCATATCATCTCCCAACAAACCATAAGCATTATAGGCAGATTGAAAAGTTCCGTGCACAACGCCATCAACGGTTCTTATATCAGTAAATGTTCTAGGTCCTTTCACAATATTTAAAAGCATTTTCAAATGATACAATTCACCAGAGCTTGGATGAATATACATAATTCTACCAATAGAATGACCTTTTTTTATTCTTGTCCATATCTTTTCCTTATTCTACCATACCCACCTTGTAGGAAATTCAACACATGTTAGAGACCTAGCATCCTCAAAAAAATTATTGGTGTTCATCCACTCAGTAAACATCATACGACCTAAGTTTGGATTATCTGCAATGGAACCCAAATCACTCGAACGGTGAAACAAAACAGTGTTCATGTTTTCTAAATGAATTTGTAATTTTTCCACAGCTGGTTCCCTATGATGTGTATGAAATTCAAATAACCTCCAAACAGCTTCGCAGGGATTCAGGAAACGGCAATCTAAATAAGTCTTAATCTTGTCAACAATAATATCTTTGTTAGATTCAATTCCATTTATATCCCTTCCGAAATTCCCCATGACTGCACGAATTCTATTAGTCCCTTTAGTAATATACTTGAATAGATATTTAACCAGTGTTGATTGGCAAGAAAACTCAACACAAATGTGTGCCTCATACTTGCAAACCAACTCCTTATTATAAGGAACAACAAACTTGTTATCTATCTTCTCATTATTTTTAACAGTAAACTTTCCATCATTTCTACGCCTGTATATAGCAAAACCATTTGAATCGATGACTGTCTGATCTTGAAATTTTTTAGGGAAGAATTTCGAACATTTATTATTAGTCATGCATGGAGAATTTGGATTAATTGGCCCACATGGCCCCTGAATCATAAATCTTGAAACAATTTCATATGCTTCTGATTCAGTTTTCATGCATGGCAGCTCAATAGATATCATCGAATCAATATCTGAGGGCGTAGTTGGTTTATAATTCCTGTCCAGCCAAACTAAACAATAAACATGAGGTAACCCTCATTTTTGGAACTTAACTATATATAATAACACCACAGTTTTTCCAAAATGTTCATGCTTTTTGATATCTTCAACCAAACAATTAAGTTCCATTTTGAAAACACGACTTACAATATCAGGCCTATCTTCAGGTCTTTGACCACTAATGTAATCTAGCATCCTTCATATTTCTGGCCATAATGGATTACACATGAAAGTTATAAACAAATCCGGATGCCCATAAAATTTGCATATAGCCATAGCATCATGATAATGTTCTATCATATACCAAGGGCCACCTGTAAATGTAGAAGGCAATATCACAATGATTTTTTGACGTCATTAGCACTCTAAGTGCCATGCCGAAGAGCATTCCTAATTCCTATATAAAGTTCAGATCTCAATTCTTCCTGATTTCTACGAATATAATCTAGGCTTTCTTCTTCAACACAGGAAAAGGCATCAATGATGTATTGCTGAAATAAACGGCCACCTCTTAATAAAGTTGTACCCTCATTCAGGCACTGTTGCAATCTATATGCATAATATTCACGCATTGTCACACATTTTCTAGAAAAAGTAGCACTGCGATTGGTAGTCGCATATTCAATATCCACTCTATAGCCATCTTCACCAAAAGGAAATAATATTGGGTATTGCATTGACATTAGACACGGATGTAAGGCACTAATTCGTTTAAGCGCTCCAGATTTATGTTCAACAATAATATCACGTTTCTTATCATATAAACCAAAATCTCCCACTATTAAACTGGCTATATCCGAAGACGATGGAGCACTATATTGCAAACTATCCACGTTCCTTCTTCCTAATAGCTTCAGCCTAATTGGCACAAAGGCATCTTCTTTGAATCTATGTCTAGCCATCCTAAATGACTTTGCAACCTGATTATGTTCATCAAACATCTCAATGAGGCCAGCAACTATCATCTCATCTATAGTTTTATGGGAATCATCATCCAAGAAAGAAGAAATTCTATTTTGCACCTCATTTTCTGTGTCATAGATATATAATTGTGCAAGCCTAGGCCTCTCATTGTCAGAGGGAAGCAAAGAACCCATCAAATGATGATTCTGTCCGCAAATCCTAAATACAAAGGGCCTTGGTCCTTTGTTAATCTCAAGATCTATTTTCCTGCCTATAGATGAAAATGCAAACATACAATTATAAAGCCTTATCAAATCCCTAAACATTGCTGCAATAGGGCCACATCATAATTCAAAAGTTCATCAAAAAATGTAGGCATTTTTCTCAAGAGCGGCAGTTCAATTAGCCCGGAACGACAACAAATGGTGTAAACATTGTGCCCATTTCATGATCTATTCCTAATGCACTCAGCAACCCAATGCAACGCTCCACAATAGGGGCATTCATTGTCTGACATTCCAAGGTCCAACTTTCGAAGATAAGCAGCTAAAACAAAAGTAAATAGTCGCAGAAGGAAATCGATGAGGAGATGAAATATAAAAATGTATATATACATACACAAACACATAAAAGAAAATTGTTGAGTTATATACGCTTTTGAACGTGCCGAGATCGATGATGATTTTCTTGCATGGGAATGGTGTAAGGAGCAGAAGCACAGCTAAAAGAAACATGGCGTCTCCTTTTATTAGAGAGACACTCAGTAGATAGAAATAGAGACTGATATGCTATTTCATGAAAATACCTAATATAAATACACAACCTTTAAAACGACAGAGATAATAACTGGGAGCATATAAATAAAAATTACCTTCGAGACAAAATGCATCTACAATGCTAACATCAATTAAATGTTCCTCATCATCCAAAGAAGAAGAGGTGCTCGCAACACAACAGGGTGCACTATTACATCGAGAACAACTAGCGTCGACTCTTTCAAAAGGACTAAGGTGATGGAGGCTAATATCTAAGACGCACGTGTTTTTTTCTTAAAATTCACACACCTTAAAATGAAAAAAAATATGCGTGATAAAATATAATACAACACCCAACATACCATCAGCAGTTTCAACTGCAACATCAAATAAATGGCTAGGATTCAAAACGTCAGGTTAAAAATATCCATACGTGAAGCTATACAGAACAACACAATAAAACCATATTAAAATGCAACGAATCATATAAAAATAGATATATAGTAATAAGACTGTAAAAATTAAATATCATCTCATGAGATAAGTAATCACCAAAATTAACGACAAACTAATCAAATATTTCTTTTTTGAATCAGCTCAACATCAACTGAAAAATGATAGGATCAAAGCACTCACACCTGAACCTATCTACATTAAAAAAAAATCACACAAAAATAAATGCATAAAAATAACTACAGCAAAAGAGTAAGCGTACCTCTGAACTATAAGCAACAATAAAAAATGAGGAGCTACGACCTGGGCGAAAATAAATAGATCAAGATCCGAACAAAAGTTAAAAATAGATGCTCTTAAGATGAAAAAATAGAATGCATGCACGACGAACTTAAAAAACAAAGCACCATATGATAATGTTCAAAAAAATAAAAAAGTCTTTTTATAAAATAGATACACAGCTGAGCAATTTCAAGACACAAAATAAGCAAATAATTACACGTCCACAACTACATCTTAAAAGGGTTCAATAGGTCTAATATCTTCACACAAAAAAAGCGTTTTATGAGCTTCTCAAGAGCAAAAGGCATTTTTTTTGTTAGTTACTCTATGAGAATTAATGTGAATAAATTTCGTCACATTTTAATAATTTAATAAGATCTAAAAAAATTTCACGTGGTTCCTTAACTTTATAGGAATGAAATTGTTTTACTTTTTTTTTTAAAAAATCATTTTTTTAACAAATCATGCAAATGGCTTTGTGACATCTCCATGCACGTTTTGATATATATATATATTTTTTATTTCGTAACATTTTCGTGCGATTTGTTAATTTTACAGAATGAAAATCATCTTCTTTTTGAAAGAATATTAACATATAATATTATAGTATACAAATATCTAAAAATATCCAAAATGTAAACAAACCTATAGATTTAAATATACAACTTTTCAATTCTATGAATGGCCAAACCGAAAAAAAGAAGCATGCACATTAAATAATATACAGAATCAAATATATACCAGTGAAATTTAAAAAACTGAATATAAAAATTATAAAATAATTAATTGCCAAAGTTAAGCACATGAAATATACAAATTTAATCATTTTTTGTTTCCAATTAGCTTGATGTTTACTTAGAAAATATATAGCATTAATACGCTGAAAAGACGAATATAAATTGTTAATATACCATGGGATGAATATACACCAGTATGAGGAATATAAATTGTTAATATCATAATGAAGTTCATTAAAATTTTAATATCAATCACCTGTAACTCAATAGTAGCAATCTCCAAAATAACTTTCAAAGAAAAGGGGAGATTTTTAATTAATTTAAAATGTTAAAAACAAACCAAAGATTAAAACATAAAGTTAATATATAGAATCCAGCCCAGATAAAAAAAATAAAAATAAAAAAAAAAAAACCCACATTTATAAGAATTTCAATTTAAAAAAAGAAAGACATAAAGTTAATTCTTGTTCCCGTTTCTACCTTATTGAGTCTTTGATCAGGTTTTCTCGATATTATTATCATTATTCTTTAGTTTTTTTTCTTTTTTTTACTTATTTATATTTCTACAGATAAATATGTTCATTACTTTTTTCATAGAGTTAAGTTAATAAATAATTTGATTTATTATATCAATTAATTGTAATTTATGTTGTTGAGCATTCTTATTTGTTTGCCTGTAATGAAAAAAATGGAACTCCAATAGGCGGCTGACCCAGAACAATCATATAATTTAATTGGCGATCGAACATTCGAAAAAAAATTATTGATATTTACTCCTTTCAAATGTACTAAAAAAATATTAACAATTTTTAGCTCCATGAAAATAAAAATTACTATAAATTAATTCCATCAACTGTTATTTAATTAGCTATCACTTAAGAAACTTTTTTTTTTTTTGTCGTTAATGGGTTCCTAGTTTGAAAAATAATAGAAATTTCACATATGTAAAAACTGGCGAATTGCCCAAGAAAATTTGGAATATTATCCTCATGATATGAAACCATTCACAGTATAAAAAATTATAACAATTTTCTTTTGTTGTCATATAAATTCTATACAAATAATATTATCTATCATCAATCATCTTTCATATTCCAAAAAAAATAAATAGGTAGCATAATAAATGCTTATACTCATATTATATGCCATCAAAATCACAGGAGAAAATATCAAAGCAAAAAACTCAAACAACTTAAAACAGCACAAAATGAAATGATTTAAGTTAAAAAACACACATCAAAACATACAGATAATCAAACCTAGCAGATAACAAAGGGAAAAAAATACAATGAAAAATCTAAAACCAGTAAAATAAAGACAATTGCAAATCCATAACTAAGAACCATGATTATGGAACATCTAATATTAATAATTACTGAATAGAGTTACAAAATATTCAATAGCCAGCATCAACACCCCAAAGACTAAAGAAAAAAGGGCAACATCTGCAGACAGCATGCCCAGAAACAAAGGAAAGGAAAAAGAAACCAAAAAAAAAAAAAAAGAGAGAGAGAGAGAGAAGGCAGCCATAGGAGTACTGGAACCCAGCAGTTATCAACCTTGCACAAAACTAAACCCTAAAGAGCATCTACAGGCAGATGCAGCAACAGCCAAACAAAATAAGGAGATACAAATGCTAAATCAAATGATTGATAGCTCCAAATGATGATATGATCCTCCTTAAAACCCTAGCCAACTTTTCACACTTCCTTGTGAGTGTGAAATACTGAGCAGCGAGTCTCTCATAAGAACCCTGCAAAGCACCATAATCTTGGCCGTGCAAATTATCACAATTCAATTTCACCAGCACCATTTCTCTGTGGTTATAATCCACGATATCCAGCTCATAGATCATCCTCAAATGATCAATTGCAAACATGATAGCATTGTTCTTAGCATCTTCAGCACACTCGCTGCTAACACCAACCATGGCTGAAACAAGCCTAACCCCAGAGACATCTTGGTGAGGATGATACACAGTGTAGTAATGCATGCTACTATCATTGTGCTGGTAAACGTTGAAATAGGCAACCCCAGTTGTTTCAAAACAGACTCAAGAATAACCTCTAAATCGATCTTAATGAGAACCATCTGTATATAAAAAAGTGCAACACTAACTATACATCATCCCCAAGCAATAAATAAATGGAAGAACAAAATAAAGCAGGCCTAAAATATTGGAAAGCATTGAAAAGAGAAGTATACTCAGTGCAAAATCAGCAACCAAGGAAAAAAATCCAGCAGAATCACCAAGCACCAACAGCAAAAAAAGCCAAAAATACAAAATATCAATGAAAGACACAACACATCTAGAAAATACACATAACAGGAACCAGCAGCTAGGGAAAACTCAGCTTTAAAGGAAACCAAAAAACTCAAAATCAAATGGCACTCCAAAAGAAAAACAGCCAAACTAAGCATAAAAGGAGACACACCATAGCAACATGGAATGTCTGCTCATCCTATCAGGAATGCAAGGGTATTGTCCCTTTTTTTTTCATTTTGGTTGCTGGCTTTTTATCAGGAGCTAAAGAAGATTAAAAAAGCAAAAAAGGTAAACAAATATATGAAGAATTGAAAATATAAAGCATGCTATAGCAAAAAACATTCAATAAAATCTTCAAAAACATGATAACATACCAAATAGACATTAAAAATAGCCCTGAAATAATCAGTTCGCAAATCTAAAACCAGGCGCAGAAAATAACAATCTATTTAGAAACCAGAAATTAAAGAAAGCAGGATTTTTTCACATCCAAATGAACTCATTTGCAAAAAAGAGAAAACACCATTTTCATTAAAAAATAAATCACAAGGCATGAATAAACCACAAGACACAGCTAAGAAACACGGATAAGCCCAGAATGTTTGCTCATGCTATCAGAAATGTAGAGGCTCTTTTTTCTTGCTGGGCTCTTATAAGCTATCAAAGAGGATTAAAAAAGGAAAAAGAAAAACAGGAAAACCAAGAACATGAAAAAAACAAAAAACAAAAATATGCTGCACCCAAAAAACTCAACTAATCCTAATAATCCAGAATAGCAGACCAGACAACTACTATAAATAGAGTTTGAAATAATAAGGTTATGCATTTACAACTCAACACTGAAAATAACAACTTGCTCAGTGCAGAACCAGCAACCAATAAAAGCAACCCACCAATACTCTATTTAAATCCAGATAAATAATCATGACCTGCTAAGATGGAAAACAACATCTGTTTTATCAAGAAAAAAATAGGCAGCATAACAAAACGAAGGGCATTGTATTGAATAGGTAAAATAAGCAAGGACTGCCCTTGCAAGCCCGAAGAAAGCATCACTAATTGAAAAGAGTAAAAAATTTTTTTTTTTAAAAAAGAGCAGAATATAATAGCTAGCTATAAAGAGAGGATAAGCAAGCAAGAGTAGCAATCAATGTGAGGTAGAAAACAGCACAAACAAAAGCTAAAGAAGCATATCATAGCTAGACAGTCATAAAGAAAACATGAGTAGCAGTAGTAATTACAACTGAAAACAATAAATGAGGAAAAGAAACATACTTCCAAAGATAATTAAGAAGACAGAGAAAAGATGATGGCATTTAATCCAAGTAGAAACTGTTGTGTGACCCGAATTATAACCCGACCCGAAGCTCGACTCGAAAGAGGAGAAAAATTGAGGTTTGTGGTGGAGATGGAGAGCGAGGGCTGCACGCGGTATGGTAAGGTCCTTTTTTGTAAATTTGGGTGCTATATATATTTGGTGTTAGGGCTTACGATGTAGAGTTCTCTTTGTAACAGTTCTCTCTCTCACGTAATAAGAATTTTCTCTCCCTGCCCGTGGACGTAGGTCATATTAGCCGAACCACATAAATTGCTGTGTTTTCTTTTTCTTTTTATCTTCTGCTGCATTCATAACAGAAACATATTTATAGGAAAAAATAGATCAGGAGTTGCAGAAACAGCATTACAAAATTACAAAATCTCATAGATGCATGCAGATAGCCCCCTGTTGTGGAGGTCTAAACTGAGAGCCAATCAAGTTTAAAGTGAAATAATAAAATAACAATTTACCAATAATCTGCATGCAAAATAGACCTCTACAACAGCGGGGTTAAATGAGGGCCAATGCCATTTAACTAAGGAGATACAAAAAAGATAATAGCATAATTACTAAGGATAAACACAGCCAATCAGATTCAAAGCAAAAGATAAACAGAAGATATTACAGTGATAATTTCAATAGGAATAGATCCCTACATAATTTTTTTTTTACCACAGAAATAGATCCCTATAACTAAGGTTAAATAAGGCCCAATGGCACTTAATAAAGGAGATATAAAAAGATCTTTAAGTAATTGTTTTACTCCTAATCATCAATGATTTCATTGTACACAAAATCCCTGACACAAGGCAACCATGCCAGATCATACACGTGTACCAATAACAATTTATGAACCATGATTACAAATTGAAAATTGGGAATGCAATTTTTCAAATCCATATAAGCACACTGCTAATGGAATGTCTCTGCACTACAAACAACCCAAACTAAAACCTTAATATCAATACAAATCACTAAGACACTAAGCAAGAAATTTAAAACCCACATATTTTTCTCAAAACAGGGAAGCAAAATATACAAATCAGAGTTTTAAACCAACCAATGATATGAGATTCAGGCAAATACAGATAGAATACTAAGCTTCAGGAAAGGACTAAGATTAACAGCAAAAAAATTCATATGCAGCAAAACATAAAATTCATATGCAGGAAAACATAAAATAAAAAACCCTTTTCAATAGAGTAGAAAGCACCTATAACAAAAGCAAACATGCAAACAAAAAATATACGAATATAGAGTCAGATAACCAACAATCAAACTATAAACAATAAAGAACAGCCATTCAATCAATCAGCAAAAAAAAAAAAAAAAAAAAAATTAGAGTAAACAAATGAAAAAAAGGCTACCTCCAAACCTAAAAACAGCAGCAGGATCAAATAAATCCCGACATCCTCCTCCGATCCTCCATTAAAAAGAAAAAAAGAAAATGCATTAATTCTCCACCAGGAAAACAAATAAAAAAAAACTAAGAATCTGCAAGGGATAAGAAAATAATGGAGAAGAACGCACCTAGGCAAACCTCCAATGCCGCTCCAGAAAGCCATAAAGTTCAAAACAGAAGAAAACCATCTCCGCAGGAAAAATCGAGCAAACATGCAGAGAAAGCAAAAGAGAATTAGGCAAAAAAAAAACACCAGGCTTGTTGCACTAAAACAAAGTAAAATAAAGAAACATCGAAGATGCTTAACCATTAATCTTATTATAAAACACAAGGTACGTGGACTGGAGGGCTCGCCGATCCAGGAAATCTTCCTCAGAAGGTGAGTCGTCCCTGCCGGAGCCAACTCGATTTCGAATCAAATGTTCTCGCTCCACAGCTCTGAGCTGTTGGACCGTGTTAACTGAGTTTCTATCGATATTATTGTTATCACCGGTGGGTTCTCGCTTCACAGTCCTCACCATAATTACAGATTTGTATAAAGAAAGAAAATCCCTAAAATCGACAGGAAATAATGAATCTAAGAAAAGCCAAACCACCGACAGCCAAAAGAACAAAATAGAAAAATCAAAACCCAAGTCCCTTATAAACAAAAAAGGGAGATCCCATTAGAAAATGAAACGTGCAAACCAAAAGAAAGCAATCGCCTATGAGATCTAAACCGCCAGAATACGAAAGAGAAGGCGGCTGAAGAGCAATGAACTAAAACGAAAGAGAATTAGGGCATGCAACAGAGCACCTGCGAGAATACCAAATAACCCAAAGAAAATGATGCCGTTTTAGATCGGAAAGGGATATGCCAAAGGGCAAAGCGGACATTGCGCGTGTGTAAATAGAACGGCGCCGTTTTGCATAGCAGTGCCTGGGAGCCTCACTCGCTGCGAAAAGACTACAGAACCCCAGCAAAACGCAGCGCACTAACATAAACGGTGCCGTTTTAATCTGACCGAACCATCTACAGGCAGCCTATGTAGGGGGGCAATATGGACATTTTACAAAGCCAAATTGAATCAAAATTGGCATATGTTCTCTTTTAATTATTAAATAGATAATATTAATTATTATTATACTAATTATTATTATATTAATTATTATATTAATGTTTTTATTTTATTATTATAAATTTTATCATTATATTATTATTAGTATTAAAAAGATATCTTATAATCATTATAATTCATATATAATTCTATTGAGTATATTTAAGTGAATATATAATAAGACTTTCTATTCTCTATTCATAGGTAAAAAAAGAACGTGAAATTCGTTCACCAATTTTTTTTTCATAGAAAAACTATTCACTCTTTTTTTTTTTATTTTTTTTTGTGACATAAGATAAATTGTAAAAAGAATCATGTAGATAAGTTTTTTTTTTCCTGATATTCTTAATTACTAACTAAGAAACCTACAAACGCTTCCAAATGAGACCTTTGTGAGTTTTCAGCTCTTTTTCTATATTGAACTAGTCTTTCATCATCCTAAAAGAAGTCATTATCAAACAGCTTGTCCTACTAAAGTACCAAAGGTGCATTCTGCTTGGTGACTAAGAAAGAAATTGGTTTGCAGAAGTAATGAGGTTGTAAAGAGGGAAGTAGGGCACTTAAGATGAACAACCTCCCCACCTAGTCGTATAGGAGGTGAGGTGTTTGTGGTAAGCCATGTTAGATATGAGGAATTCCTAAAAAAAGGCAAAGTCAGTTATTTGATGAGGATCTTCCTATTAGTAGATAGGAATTGATGTTCAATATAGGGGATAGGATCTATCTGCTTTTTCTCTCTCCATTTTTTTTAAGGAAAGCAGATATAGCAATATAAAAAAAATAAAAGACGATAAAGGATACATAGATATATGTATCTCTGTCTAACCTGACGAATGAGGTGCGAAGCCTTTAAAAGCCAAAATATGCTTTCCTATATAACCATGCATTTAGTTTAGTAGGCTTTTTCTGTTTGTTCAGCAGAGCGAATAAGGTGTGCTTCAGGGGACATTCCCTGATATGAAATTTCGTTAGTCATTATTGTGTAAAACTATTTGATAGGCCTATTGTCTCAATATGAAGTAGAGAGCTCCTAGAATACTAAATAAGTAATGGTAGGGCTGGTCTTGTTAGAATTGATATTGAATCTAAATTCTAGAGAAAGAAAGAATGAGAGATTGGAGAATAAATTCATTTGTGTGCCCCTAACTAAGGAAAGCTAAGTCCAATTGCCTCTCACTTTTAGGCAATTGCTTCTTTATATGCGAATCTAAAGAGAGGGAGAAAACTATATCAAGGAGACTGAGAAGGATTAGCATATAGTGACTTAAACCGTTTCTTAGTGACCAATTTTTTTGCTAGACCCTTATGCTTGATGATCTTATTAGTCTCTTTCATTTTTAAGTAATAACTGTTAGGTGCAAAGAAGATGCCTTCCTTTATAAGGTGCACCAGATTAAACTAATCCAATATAGTAGAAGATCTTTCCTCTGATGCAAGATTACTTAACTTCCTAAATTGTGAAAGCTAGACTTAGGAAAGAGCTGTTTTGTTTTGAGCATTAAGCTTATCCCACCTAAATTTAGATCCCACCCAATAGCAGTAGAAAGGTTTCAGTCAGTTAGCTCAATCATATATTAATGAAACAGTGAGTGGAATAGAAAGCAAATTATCCATTGACTAAATGAGAACATAGCAAATCAGATCCTAGCTAGTAAACAACCCCCTTTCAAACAAAAGTGTCTTCACTAGGGAGAATTTGCTTCTATTCAGTCATATTTCCATGCATTGGCTAAAAAAAGCTTATACCTAGTAAAGAAGGCCATGCTAGAAGTATGTACTCTCACTATCTTCAATATCAATGTAAAGGAAGAGAAACTTAGAAAGGACTTAAAGCATCATAAAAGCTCAACACAACTTTCAAGGTTCAATTACATTGTATATATAGGCTTTTAAACGATAGCATAGAAGTGCTTGCTTTATTCCACTTGATGTAAGAAAAGGCATAGCTATGAATCTTAATTTTGCACCCTCATCATCTGGTCGCAGCGTAGTACCTGCTAAATTTAGTACGCTACGCAAAGCTAATACAACGGTCTTGCTAGCTGGTTAGCGTTGCCCTTGAAAGAAAATTTTTTTATCCTTGAAATAAATTGCTTGGACACCTAAATTTCCCAAACAATAAACCAACAATCAATCTCTTAAAAAAAAAAAAAAAAGAAGCCCACCACATAGCAGTCGCAGGCCAGTCTTGGAGTGCAGCACCAATGATTGTGCGGTGCTGCAGGTCCAACTTGCACTCTACCACTGGTTTTTGGTGCCGCCCCGCATTTGACTGGCGCAGGCAGTCCTTTTTCTGTGTAGAAAAATATCCAAAATACCCCTTTAACCTAATTTTTAGTCCTTTTCCAGTCCTACCCCTCCCTATATTTTCACATTTCACTTTTCCAAACTACCCTTCACCCTATTTGCCTATAAATAGACTCTCCATTCCTCTATTTCTCTTCGCTCATTGAGCATTTGTAGATTGACTATCCATTTGCTCATTTTCTGCTTCTCCCTCCACACACTCTCTAATTAATTAATTAATTAATCTTTTTAATTAATTAATTAATTAATCTTTTTAATTAATTCATTATCTCACTTTAACCAAGTTACTTAATCTTTTTAATTAACTAAAACTCTTTTTTTAAAATTAAAATTAATCACTCAATTAATTAATTAATCTTTTTAATTAATTAATTAATTAATCACTTTTTTAAAATCAAATTAATGCTTTTTTTTTTTATATCCACCCTTCATCCAAATTAATTAATTAATCCATCCATCCATTTTATCACATTAATTAGTTAATTAATCATTTTAATTAATTAATCTCCTAATCGATCCAATCACGTGATCTTGATAAAATGGAACTTCAGTTTGGTAAAGCCTTTTGTCCGCCAAAAGCAAAGGTATTAACCTTTTTCTCTCACTCACAAATTCAAATCAAATCAATGAACTCTTAAACTCCTCTACTTAATCATGAAATGAACTATGTGGATTTTGATTTTCATCCAATGGAGTACATAGGCACGTTTGGAGTTTAAATTCAAACCTCAAATCCAATTTTTTAAACTAATTTCATTTTCCATTTTCAAATGTAATTAATTATTTCTAATGCTATTTGTAAGGGAATTTTGCGGTCTTTATAGAATCCCATTAGGACTAGAGAAGACATCCCAATTTTAATTAATTTATGTAATTAGTTGAATTAATTTAGAATTAAGGAGTGATTATGTGGTTCCCCTAAATCCATAAGGATTAGAGGGAACACTCTCCTTAATTAATGGTTGATTTACTTAAATGTTCTTTTAAGTACGCCATGCACTCATATTATGCCATACTCATGCAATTTAATGTCATTCATGAAATTAATTTTCCAAGTTAAATTAAACTTAAGAGCCAAATTTAGATTATTTAATTAAAAAACCTAGTCTCTGAGCTCAACTTGGTTCGAGACAAGTGACTTTATCATTGGGTAAATTAATTAAGAAATTAATGAATTGGAGTCAATTAGATTTTTTGATTTAAAATAAATTAGATGGTGACTCCTGAAATCATTTTTCAAAATCAGGAATTAATTTTTATAGCAATAGCCACTCTAATAATGAGCATCGAAATTCATTCCATGACCTCTTTAAAAATCGCTCACCTTTCCTTGAGGCAATTTCCTTGAGCGAATGATAGATGTTTGGGCGAGCTCTCACAGTTGATGACTCTACTAGGGATTGGTTGCAACCTTTTAAAAAAAAGCAAGGCAAATAAGAGGATTACTATTTAGTTAAGAAAATTTTTTCCAAAATAACATTCATTTGGCTCATTAAGTATAATTTGACTTTCATGCATTACTTTGCATAATAAAGACTCCTTGCCTAACCTTAGCTTTAGCAAAACTTTTGGATGGTGTATAGCATTGGGTCGACAACTCTTTTTGAGTATGTTGGGATATAGTGAAAGCATTCCACCTCCCAATGAATCCCCAATCATTTCGGTGGTGTAACGAGTAATCAATACCGTTTGACCCATGTGAGACTCCTTGACTCATATGTGGTTAGGTATATTAATGCTTTAGTAGGATGGGGACTCTTAACCAAGCCACCCTTCACCCTTATGCATATAGTTGCCCTAGCCTTTGACCCTAGGTTTCATGCACTATAATAGTTGAGACCTTTGTACATATATTCATGAAACCTTTTTGGTATACATCATAACATGACCATGCATATATATTATAAGATTGAGAATCCTGAGTCTAGGTTATGCCTTGAACCAAGTCGATATCAACCTTCAATCCTCAAACACTTTTGGCCCAAGACTTTTGGCTTATTACCTCCTTTAAGCCTAATTCCATTGGCATCTCAAATCCTTTAAGCCAATCTCACATCCCTTAAGCCCTAAATATTTAGCACTTTACCTTTTTGACACCTTACCTCTTTTAAGCATCAGACATTTGGCCCACCATAATCCTTAAGCCACAAACCTTTGACCACTAACACCTTTTGGCCCCTAACCTAAAGGCCAAAAGCCTTTTGGTCACCAACTTGAGACTCAGTCCGTAAGCCCAAAATCTTTTGGCCCAAAACACCTTAGGAAGTCATTATTCCTCAAAATTTGCATAACAACCCATCATTTCATCACTTTTCATGCTTTCTCATGCATTTACCCTTTCTTTTTTGTTTTGCCTTTAAGGTACTGATGGCCCAGTCTTTCGACCGACACATCATGAATGCATTTTTCATCAACATCCTTAAAAGGCAAGAGGAAAATTTTCAAGCCATACTTACCTCTACCTTTGGTCCTCTATAAGCTAATTTTAACAATGCTTTAGTAGCCCAACAAACCAAATTTAACAAAAACCTGACTACTTAACAAGTCAGCTTTAACAAAGCATTGACCCAACTGGCCAAAGCCCTATGTTTCCAAAGGCAGTCCATACATTCAAACCCCTTGATCATACCTCATACTTCCCATGTTAGTCTGCCTAACATCACACCTCCCTATCTTGCTAATCAATCCAAGTCAAATCTAATTAACTCAAGTTCCACTACACCCCATCTTGATCCACTGAACATTGTAGCTCCTCCTATGGTTAATTAGCTCGAAACCTCTCTTTTTTCAACGAACACTACCTTTGGTCCTATTGCTACAACCATACCAACTCCTATCATTGGCCTTACCCATGATAAAGAAGTGTCCAAAAATGCCACACAACTAATCCTAAACACTCATGCCAACCCAACTCTTGTTATTGATTTGACCAATAGTGGAGGAGTCCCCAAAAGTCTCATGCCACTAAACACCAAAGTTAACCTTCCTGCGTCTTTGAATCCTTTTTAGGGAATGGAAACCTTTACTTAGCCAAACATCAAAGGGCTTATCAAACAACCATTGAAGTGTAACACCACTATGCTCCAACAAGGTCACGTAGTTGAGAAAAGATGCAAGAATAGTAATCCTTGTGTTACCACCCCAATTATCCCCTCCAAGCAAAAAGGAAAAGAGGTAGCTAACATCACCAACCAGCAACCCTATAAACTAGAGAGAAGAAAGTTCACTGATTTGAGAATTCCTTTAAGCATGGTTTACAAGATGACCCTTGAAGCTGACCTAGTTTAGCTTTTAGAGCCAAAAGCACCCTCCAGCCATCCATCCAAAAACTATAGACCTAATTAGTAATGCGAGTACCACTAAGGAGTTGGGCATGAAATAGACATGTGCAAAGGCCTAAGACATCGAATCCAAGACCTCATTGACGATGAAAATATCCTCCCTCTAGAACTAGTACCTAGTGTACCCATCAACCTTACGAACATTATCAATCTCAAGTGGCAACACACCATGCCATATTCATCTAACTTATGCAGTGACTAGCACTTTGAGGAGAGCATTGGCCTAGCTAATATGCTCTTATTCAAGTCCTATAATCAAGATTAGTCCAGTCAATCCTGAGTCTGAGTCATATAAGGTCTAAGTTTAAGTCTTTTGAATCTTTCTCTTAATTGTGTTTATCGAGTCTTATGCTTGTTTCTTTTCTTTTTAGTCCTTAGTTATCCAAATTCAGATTCAGAGTTTATCGTGTGTTTCTTTACTTTTAAGTCTGTACTGACTTTTCTAATTTGTCTTAGTAAGAGTATAGATTTTACATATTATATCTGGTGCATATTATTTTTTTTTTGAATTCAACTTGAATGATACACTACAAAAAAGTGAAAAAGAAAAAAAGAAAAAAAATTTGCATGCATACACTATAAAACAGAATAGCTCTTAGAACTCAGTTTTTATGTGCATCAAGGCTATCTTTCTTTAAGCTGAGCCCAACTAGCTGTTTATATGGGGCAATCAAATTTGAAATCCTCAATCGGGTATGAAAACATCTTAATGGTTGTAGATCACTTCACAAAGAGAATTGAAGAAGGGCCATGTCAAGTTTTGAAGTAGTTAATTTGTCGAAATGGGGAAAGCCCCAATGAGAAGCTACAAAATAGATCAAATGACTAACAAGATTGTCATGCCTAACTTTTTTTCCACACTGTAATAAGAATTACGTAGACCTAATTCTACCTAGGAAGAAAAAGAATAGAAGCAATGTAAGGGATACGTAGGTAGCTTAAACTGGGTGCAGTCCAAATCATAGTAAAAATATCTTTTGTCTTGTAAGGCATCATGCCCTCATGTTCTCTGAACCACATTAATCACATCCCCATTTGTTTCCTTTTTTTTTTTTTTTAAAAAAAAAGAGAAAGATGATTTTTAAAAAAGAGAAAGATAACGTGTCATTCAAATTGGATTCTATTATGAGTCATGTCCAAATCCATCTGTTTGAATCTATCTAGTCAGTCTAAATAATTTATCCTCATGAGCTGTCAAAAAATTTTATCCTCCTCAAAGTCATCCCTCTTTGTGTCACCTTATAACAACCCACACCCACCCGAGGAATTTTCATGACAATTTGCTTAACATAGAACTATTGAGACTAAGTATGTGCTTTTATAGAAATTTATGTGCTATGTGATTGATGAATATATGGTATGTTAAATTAATTTTAACATGAATAATATGGGTTATTATTATAAAATAAATAATTAGTATGAAGTGCATTAGCATAAAATAAACTATTTTACATAAAATGAATTTTCATGCAAAAAGGTGATTTTTAAGTATAAAATAGTTTTATGAGTATTTTTAAAATAAGTTTTTAAAAAAATATTTTTGGGGAAATTTTAAAGAAGAAAATAAGAAAAATATTTTTATTTTAATTACCTATAATTATCCCCAAAAATAATTAAAAAGCCAAAATACCCAAAAGCCTACTACTCCAAAATACTCCTAACCTAGCTCATTAAGGGTAATCTTAGAAATTGTCCAAAACTCTACATATGTATTATGAAAATTCAGCCAGCCCTTCATTATAGTAGCCACCATTTTGTTATTTCATTATTTTGATCAAAAAATTCTCTCAAAACTATTCTCTCTACTGAAATTCACAAAATACCTTCAAATTTTTCAATTTCGCGACCATTTCGTAAGTTTTTCCTTTCCTTTCAATTTGCTATTTGATTTTTTTATGAAACTAATCATGGGAAAATTATTTTGAACTAAATATTTATTGATTTTTATTGATTAAATTTGGCCTAGGTTAATTCTTGAAAGAGAAACCAATTTTTCTACCGAGAACTCCAACCTCTCTACACGATTTATCCAGAGGTGAATCGTACAACTCAAAATTGAAATCTTCATGCATAAACACTGCAAGGGGGGTGATTTCTGCATATTTGTATTCTAAATAGATTTTTGATGTGTTTAGAGGAAAAATATCAAATTAAATCATATTTTTGCATGTACTGTAATGATCGAAAAGTTTTGAAAAACAAAGAAATTCAAGGTTTTCATCCTGGAACTTGAAAGTTAGAAAATTCTATGATTTCATAATTGAATGGCTGATGATTGGTTTGTTTTGGGATTCTAAATTTATATTTATTATGTTGGATGGGAAATAATGATTCCAATAATGTGTTTACATATTATTGTAATGAACGGAAAGCGCAGAAAGCAAGAAAAACTCATGATTTTCACTCTAAACCTTAAACTTGGAATTTTCATGCATAAGAAATATCCATGGCTGCCAATTTGTGTGTATTGATATTCTAAACTGATATTTGTTGTTATTGAATGAAAAATAGTGGTTTAAATCATATGTTTACATATTGCTCTAATGATAAGAAAATACCAGAAATAAGAAAACTCATAGTTTTTCATCCTAAAACCTAAAGTTGGAAATTTTCATGCATATGGATCTATATAGGTGCCAATTACTACATGATCATGTTCCACAATGATTTTTTTTTTGATTACATGAAAAATCTTATTTCAAACCATGTTTCTACATATTATTGTAATAGATGGAAAGTGCGAAAAGTAAGAAAAATTTAGATTTTCTCTTTTATGGGGCATTAGGCCTACATTAGGATTCTTATCCCAATGTCTATAATTTTTATGTAATGTATTTTAATGATTATTGGCATGTATGAATGAATGATAAATTGTTAAATTGCATGTTGGTTGAAGGAATGACTCTAGACAAGGCTAAAGACAGTTTGGTGTACTTAATGCATCTTAACTTTATATTGTGATTAAAATGTGAATATGATTGGGTAATATGGAAATAGGATTTATGAAGAGTTAATAATGAATTAATGATCTTGAATTGATGAAGAGATTAATTGAATAAATTGGTCTTAAGAGATGAGCATGACACTTGAAAGGCTATTGATAAGTTGACATGTATGGAAGTGTTAAGTATACTAAGATCATTATTAAAGTGAATTGATATTAAGATCATGACATTGAGTTTGACTTGAGAAAAGTATTGGTATGAGTTATAATGTGTTTTCATGTGAGCCTAGGAAGGCTAAATGGGCAAGACTTTTAAAGTCAACATATTATGTGTAAGTGATGAGTGCACATCTATGTGCAACTCTAAGTGTATGCGAATGTTATACGTGCATAGCATGATGATTAAATATATACTAAGTATTGAATTAAATATTATGTTAGAGCTTGAAGAGTTCTAGAGGTTTAAGAACTATGAGTACTAGGAGCGAAGGAACCACAAGGTGAGTAAACATTATACTATTGTTACAAGTACAAGCTATCATGATTGTGTTATGGGAATATTTGAGACTTCTTAAACCCAAGTTGACTTCATTTTAAATTTGATTAAATGATTTCTTTGTTAAACTTGCGTTGCTAAAGGACAATTGGTCCAAAGCCAATAATGTTTATTCAATGATATGAAAACCTTTTGTAATTGCTACATTACCTACTTTCCTTCTAGAACTACACTATTGTTATATTTTTTGTTCAAAAACTTATATTGCTATTGCTATTGTGATACTTGTTATTATTACCTTAAGTACTATTATTATATGTGAATACTATTAACTTTAGCTATGGTACCTCTAACCTTTGATGCAAAAATCCTTGTGCTGATGTAGAAAATCATTGGAACATATACACATGGTCTTAACCTGATAGATAGGGGTAGTGTATCCACCTCAGCTAGAAGGGACGGTTCTAGCCATAGAGTCTAATCAGTTTCATGACTTTATAAGTTATGGGTTAGGAGTTGGAATTTGGTATGAGACCACCTCTTCTTCGAGTGAATGAGCTAGCATAGTCATTTACCTTGTATGGGTAATAGGTGTTATAAGTGTGATTTTCTATAAAAACTTGTTAAAGTGAAAATCTTGCTAAATTGAAAACTATGAAAACCATAATTTGTGAATCATGAACTATGTGTTATATGCAATGGGCATTCTTTACAAATGGGATATGTGATATCATTTATGCTATATTGTTTACTCATTGAGATCATCTATCTCACCCCTTCTTCTTTGTGTGGTTCTAAGTAAGCAAATGTGAGGAGGCAAGGTGATAGCTCAAGCATTCTACTTCACTTAGGGATTCCTTGTCAAAGTCTTTAATAATACTATGTTATGAAGAGATATTTGTAGATGCTTTGGGAGTTTATTTTGGGATATTAATCATTGATAATTTATCTTAAGACTTTAAATGTTATTTTCTTATGACATGTTTCCAAAGTATTTTGCTAAACTATTCTTCTACATATGGAGGTTTCTTATATTATTAGATATTTAAGTTAATGCACCGAGTTTGGTATGATCCTAGGCATGATTTATATAAGTATAAGTGGGTTCTATGGGCGTGGGTAACCTTATATTTTCCCATGTTCTAGGACCATCATGTCTCTAAAATTAGGATGTGACACACCTCTTTTCTTCCCTTAATTATTCAAAGGGTAAAGAAAGTTTTCAAATCGAATATTGAATTATCGTAAATAAAGTTCCCTTTACCCATCATTGGGGACATATCATTTGAAGACATTCACATTCTTCAAGTAACCTTCAGTCAGTCCACCACCTCTTGTTAAGGGCAAGATCTCTAAGTCTATTTCTATCAAAGTGCTTGAGTCACCAAAAGAATCAAATAAGATGGCTCTCTCTCATTCCTAAAAGTTCATGCCGACCACTATACCAATCAAACTAAACCTAAATACCATTATTCCTAAAAGCCTTCCTAGCCTAGATAATACATTCTTTCCTTCTTATGAAACATTGCAAATAAAAAAAAATGAAAAAGAAAAAGGTAACAACCATAAAGTTGAAGCCCTTGGTGGAAATCAAAACTCTTGAAAATCTACATCGCCCAAGCTATGTGCTAAAAGCCAACAACCCACTTTGAATCCCCATTTACTTAGGAAAGCGAAAACCATACACACTTTCTAAAAATCTTAACTTCAAATCCCAAGCCAATGGAGGAAGCCTACCTCTTATTTCTAAAGTTCCAGCTCTATGATGAAACTAAGCCATTCTAAAGGTCCCACCGTGAACTAAAATCAATGCATATCCCTCTCATCTACTCAAAGAAAGCCTGACCTCCAAAATCCAAGTGAGCCTTCCAAACTTATCCAAATAATTTATTCTGGTAACCAAAATCTTGTCATGCCTAAACTAGAACTAGAGCCAAGATTAACTAGATCCTCATACCTACTAATCCATTTATTCAAACCTCTTGACAAAACCAACACCACACCTTGAAAGAAGTCCAAAGCCTAGACTACCAGATTAACCACCCAAGCAACCTTGCCAGGCCAGAAGCACAAAAGGAAACATTGGGCTACTTAGAGTGAACTATAAATCTCTATCGTCTATGCTAACCTATAAATCCCATTATGGCTATAAGCTCCTAAAGTCAAACTAAGGGTAAACCATTGACACCCCATTACCAAAAAATTCTTCCTCTAAAGTCTTGGGAAACTTAAACAGACA
This sequence comes from Reutealis trisperma, assembly GCA_947687605.1. Classification (NCBI taxonomy): domain Eukaryota; kingdom Viridiplantae; phylum Streptophyta; class Magnoliopsida; order Malpighiales; family Euphorbiaceae; genus Reutealis; species Reutealis trisperma. The sequence continues at coordinate 51,796 of CANTUT010000530.1, read as the reverse complement.
AATTCCCTTTTGAATCTAAAATAAGCCACTTACTTGCTAAATCCATTACAAACCAACCTAACTATCCCATTGCCTAGACAAGCCCTAAACCATGTCAAAATAGCTGAATTGTTGCCCCCCAAAATAAGGCACCTTCCTAAAATCACTTTTCTAGATCAACCATTGATTCAAGGCATATAACTTGTATAAATGCTCTTCTGCTTAGTGACTAGATTACCCATCATCATCATCACTCAAAAACATCATAGAACTGTCAAACCTTTCTAGGACAACTTTAGGAATCTACCAAAAAAAAATCAATTGAAATAATCATCTCTAACCTATAGGCCACTTTCAGGATTTAGCATTGTATGCAAATTGCATTCACAACATGCACAGAGCAAACATGTGAATCCACCCTTTTGCATCCATACATTCATTCATTATGTGCATCAACACAAATCATCCATAGCACATGAATCATGCATTGTGCGAAGTTAAACAAAATGTCAATGAATCCCAAAGCATGTATACATAAACATGCATCATCTTTGCACCAACATTTATGCAACCATCTACAAAATATACACCCTGTGAACCCTTAATTTTGTATCCTTCAACTTGCATTTTAAACCTTAGAAGCACCTAGGCTCCATAAATAAACCTTCAAAAGCCAAAATTGATAGCAGTATGTGCCCTACGAGCCATTTAATAGTTATGTAATAGTAGATATTAATTCCCAATCTATTTTCAATTTAATGATGGACATACTGCTTGAAGTAGTGGCGTGCTATCGACTCACTGGATCAACCTAGTTTCGCATTGTTTTGGCCAAGTTTGGTCTGTTTTTGATTCGATTTGAGCCTAGTTTCACTGGATCAACGCCGTATTGGCTCTGTGTAGCACACTAATCTTCACAAGTGCCAAGCTACGGTTGAATTCCAAGGGTACAAATTTGAGAGTTCACACCTATATAAATATATATGCATGAAAATTTTTGAAATTTAGGTTCTAGGATGAAAACCATGAATATTTCATGTTTCTGGTACTTTTCGGTCATTACAGTAATATGTAAATGCATGATTTAAACCATTATTCTTCATTCAAACATAACAAAAATTCATTTAGAATCCAAACAAATCAAAAGCCCTTGGTACTACCTATACTTGAAAATTCCAATTTTAAGTTGTAAGGTGAAAATCATGAGTTCTCTTGCTTTTCGGTATTTTCTAATCATTACAGTAATATATAAAAATATGATTTAAATTAATATTTTTTATTTAAACATAACAAAAATCAATTTAAAACACAATAATGCAAGAATCAGTAGCCCCCCTTGTGTTTATGCATGAAATTTCAAATTTTGAGATTTAAGGTTCACCTTTGGGGAATTTGTGTAGAAAGGGTTGTGTTTTCAGTGGAAAAATCGATTTCTCTTTCAAGAATTCACCTAGGCCAAAGTTAATCAATATAAAATTAGTAAATAAATAGTCCAAAATAATTTTCTCATTATTAGTTTCATAGAAATCAAATAGTAATTTGAAATGAGAGAAAAACTTATGAAAATGGTCGCGAAATCACAAGGTTTGAAGGCACCTTGTGAATTTCAGTTGGGAGAATATTTTTGAGAGAATTTTTCTACCAAAATTATGAAGAATAACTGAATAGTGGCTTCTCCCCTAGGGCTGGCCAAAATTTAGGTTTAAATATGAAGGGTTTTGGCAAAATTCCAAGTTTACCCTTAATGAGTAGGTTAGGAGTGTTTTGGTATAGTAGACTTTTAGGAACTTTTATTTAATTTATGGGCTAATTATAGGTAGTTAAAATAGAATATTTTTATTATTATTTTCATTAAAATTTCCTCCAAAATATTTATTTAAAGATATTTTAAAAAATACTCATAAAAATTATTTTATGCTTAAAAATTGCTTTTTGCATGAAAATTCATTTTATGTGCAATAAATTATTTTATGCTCATGCACTTCATATAAATCACTTATTTCACCATAATAATTCATATTATGCATATTAGAACTAATCTAAAATGCCACATACTCATCAATCACACCACACATGAATTTTCATAAAAGCACATATTTTGTTATAATAGTTCTAAATTTAAGAAATTGTCATGAAAATTCCTAGGGTAGGTGTGGGTTGTTACATTCTCCCCCTATTAAAAGAAATTTATCCTCAAATTTTAATACTTAGTCATACGTTCTCAAAAAACTGGGGATGCTTCTATTGCATCCTTCCTCGGCTTCCCAAATACACTTATCCATTCTATGATTACGCTAGTGGACCTTAATTATAAGTATCTCCTTGATACACAAATTTCTCCCTATCATTAGTTTGAAATTCTACTTGTTTTTCTCTACAGTTAATATGAGCTCCATGCTCATATAGCTAATCCATTCCTAAGATCACCTCAAATTCTAGTACATCAAATTCTAACAACTCCATAGGAAGTTTCCATCCATTGATGTCTACCTCACAATCCGTAAACACATACTTTACTTCCATCATTTCTCCTAAAGAAGTTGACACTACTAGGGGTTCATTCAATAATTCCTTATCTCTACCAAAACTCTTAGCAAAACTTAGAGGCATAAATGAATGCGTAGCACTAGAATCAATCAACCATGTTACACTAGAATTTTGAATGGGAATAATACCTTCTTCTTTTTAAATCACACTAGATTAATATTCCTCTTTTAACTATACTTAATATTAACAAAAGTGATAGAGAAATTCCTACTTTTCTTGCTATTCTAGTCTATACGATTGCATCTAAACCACAAATTCCTTAATATACTACACTTACTTCATACTGTATACTTATGTATATATAATGTAATTGACTTGTTTTGTTCTCATACTAATCATTACTAGATATCATTTCTCTTCTTATGGCATCAACCACAGTTATCATTTAATAACTCCATATAATTCATGTATCAAACCATTGTCACCTGTAAGCATTTTGTACAGCATATCATTATATATATTAATCATTAATCTAAATTGGATCAAAACTTAGTGAACTTCTCTTTCTAATCCACTTAACCCCATTATCAAATTATCATACTTACAATGCATTTAATATGAGCACCTATCATATAATATCACATCACAAGAAACATACCACCTAGCTTATATCATATATCATAGCACGTATTAAGTATCCTAATCATGTAACACATAACTTATAGCATAATGAGCTCTTTTATCATCTAAAGTCAAACACTTCATAGGCAATAAAAGAAATCAAACCCAAGCCAAGTAACTAAGTAGTCAAATAATATCATTCATATCATATAAGTCCTATGCCACTATGCTAACAGTTACCAATTACTAGCAGGAGTCTCAGTTATGTCTCTTATTCTTAGCTCCTTGCCCTTGAGATTAAGATTGTCCAGGTGGTGTAGGTTTCGAGGTCACATTTCTTGAATCTCTCATCCATGGGTAGTCCTTGATCAAGTGACCCATTTGTCCATATTTCAGACATGCGTCAGAGACTTTCTAGTAAACTCCAAAATGCTTTTTGCCACAGTGGCCATAAGTCGTAAGCAAAGATTCCTTTCTTGGATCTCCTCCTCCTTCTATATGTTGGCCTCCCTGACCTTTTCCCTTACACTTACTCTTTTGTTCACGTTCAGCATGCTTGGCTCTTTTGGCTTTATATCTCTTTTCTATTATCTTGGCCTTATCTATTAGCTTAGCCAAGGTTAAGAATTCAGTTACTGCCAATAAGTTGAATAGAGGTGTAACCAATCCTTTTAAGAAATGATTGATGTAGCTAGCTTTAGTAGGCACGATGTTAATGGCGAATCAACTGAGTCAATTAAATTCCTTGGCATATTCTGATACCGATATTCCAGGTCTTTACTTCAACTGCTTGAACTAAAGTGCCCTATCTTGCCTCTCGCCTTCAAGCAAGAATTGATCTATCAACTCTTGCTTAAATTCTACTTATGTAGGTGGGTCAACTCCATATAGTCACTCCTCAATATTTCTTTCATACCAATACCATGCCTCCTTCTTGAGTTAGGGTCCTACCAACTCAATTACCTGAGCATCTGAATAAGATAATCGATGGACTAGCTTATCCATCTCATCTAAGAATTCATGAGGGCCATCACCCTCCTCACTGCAGAAGATAGATGGCTATAGATTTTTGAACTCTGAGATGGTCATCCCTTTATTAGGTAGTTGCTTTCTTTCCCTCTGTGCAGGTGCAATTACCGTAGGAGGCGGAACTCCATTTCCTTCTTGTGTTGGTAGCACTTTCTGCCTTTGAGCTCATAACTCATCCAATTCATCATGCAAGTCTCTCATTTCCTCACACATAGCTTGCACCTCTTATAAAGATGCTTGCTTACTAGAGCCTATGGTTAGTGCCCTTGAATTAGATCTTTCTCTTGACTGTGTAGATGCAGAGGTAGCATTCGAAGCAGTGTCTAATATTACATCCTCACTAGCTCTAACAGGTTGGGCAATTATGCAAACCTTCTTCTTGGGAGGCATTTTGCTATAATGATAAGGGAATTTAGTTCTAACTCCCTTCTAACCCATCCAACCCCATTATCATATTATCGTATTTACCATACATTCAACATAAGCACTTATCATGTCATGTCATAAGGCATATATCATATATCACTTATCACATAGCATATATCATATAACATGTATCATATATCATGGCATGTATTATGTAACCCATAACTTATAACATCATGAACTTCCCTATCATATAAGAGTCAATCATGTTATATGCAATAAAATAAATCATTCCATACTAAATTGCTAAGCAATCAAATAATATTATTTGCATCATATAAATCCTATACCCTAGGCCAATAGTTATCAACTACTAGCATAAACCTTAACTATTCCCTTCATCCGGACAAATGTTAGGTAGTTTATAAAGTCATTCAGGCGAGTAATCGATAAAAGGGCAATCAGCAGAAGTGTGACCGAGACTATGACATTTGTAGCAAAGTAAATCTTTATTCGGTGCACGACTTGTCGGGGACAAAGTCCTAGATGGTGAATAGCTAGAATCTCCAGGTGTATGATCTCCCATCTACTCAACATCTTTGGTCTATAGCTGTTCCATGTCCTCCCTCAAGGCATAGACCAAAAGCCTAAGACATTGGTTTTCCTCCTTCAAATCTGAGCAGTCACTCTCCAGTTTTTGAATCTTACCATAAACCCAATCATAGTCCAAATACTCCTTGAGGTCGGTGAATCATGGGCATGACTTTCTCAAACATCTCTCGCCATATCCTCTTGCATGCCACACACAGTGCTCTAGGTCGCTGTCCTCTAGCAGGGGTAATCTTCTTGGTCAACTAGTAAAAGAATCATAAGGCACACAAACAATTACAATGAGTACTATAGCTTACTAGGATTTCATGAAAATATACTAGTGATAGACTATAAGTGACATGATGTGAACTTTTAATTCTGCACCTCCCAGAATTATAGACCATTCAGTCAGGAAAAGAATCAATCAAGATCCTAAATCATCTTTAAATCATTTGGGACTTAGTAACAAGTACAACACAATTGGAATCATAGAAAATGGATGAGAAACGAGTGAGAACGGGCAAAAATAGGTAGAACGGGTGGATCAACATCAGTTGCCCCATAGCTTTGCAGCATTATCGCAGAGCCTTATGCAGTGTTGCAAAGCCTTCTATGGCATTGCTGTAGAGGCCTTAGCCTAAGTGTATTTCTATTTTTCTGCAATCTCACATTGAATATGAATAGCTTTATGCTTCAAACCTTCCTCCATATATAGATGGCCTCTCTACACTTCAAAAGACACAGACTTGGAGGCTTAAAAAGCACTAACTTCAAGTAAAATTGTTTTGCCTTTGCTTCTTGCTTCACAAAGTAAGTTGGGGGGGTTTCTCCTTCATTCCCACTCCACTAGTTTAAGGCTTTTTGCCTGCCTGTTAGAGGTAAGTTCCTTGCCTAAGGCTCGTGTTGGGGGGTTTCTCTTTGATTCCTACCTGACGAGTTTAAAGCTTTCTGTTTGCCTGCTCGTGGCAAGTTCATTGCCAAAGCTTATGTCCATCATGTGGAGAAGGTGGAACTGCATTCCGGTGGTCCAAGGCTCATGTCCCTTGTGTGGAGAAGCTAGAATTGCGATTTGGTTGTCAGCTCTATTCGCCCTATGTCCCTAAGCCACGAAAGTGCAAGGTTATCTTCTTTTCCTTTTTGTTTGGTTTAAAAGCTTATTGCCTCTTTAGTTAGTTAATTTAATTGATTTACTTAGGTTGTTAGTTAATCAACTTAGTAGTCAATTAAGTTAATTAATCAAAACATGATAAAGTGGCAACGCTAAATTAACCCCTTCATGAGAAGGGAGAACTGCGTGGGTTCTAATTTCCAATCAAAGGGACACATAGGTATGCTTGGTTTAGGCATCAAATCCAATTAAAATTAATCAACTATCCCTCTATCACCTTCTTCACTTACTTTCATTTTTGTTCCCTGATAACTCTACATTTTTAGAGTTATTTTATTTATTTAAACTCAAATTTTAGCTCAGTTCTCGAGAATGCAATAATATTATTACTTATTTTTAGAAATAAATAGTTTTACAATTTATAAATACATTATAATATATTTTTTGTATTTTTGTTTTATTTTTGCAGATCAAAATGATGTCACAATGATGCAGTAATGTCATGACTCAGGCGATGATGTCATTTTATAAATGATACAGACAATAATGTCATTTTATAAATGATGCGAGCAATGATGTCATGAAATTAATGATGCAAGAGATGATGTCATGAGAATAATGATGTAATCAATGATGCAACATGGTTGAAAATGAAGATGGAATTTGCCTATAAATAGGCATTACCTCCCTTCTCCAAAATCATAATTCAAAGTAGCAAAAATTAGATGTAGAGAGATTTTCATATGCTTTCTTAGAGTAGATTTCTTTTATTATTATTTTGATCAAGAAGAGGAGTTTTTGGAAGCTTGAGTTCATCAAAGATTGTATCCCAAAACAAGTTCTTTCTAGACTCTATTCTTGAATTTAATTATAAGTTGTTATTATGTTTATTGTTAATTTAATTGTTTCTTCCTTTTTAACTATGAGTAGCTAAATTTAATTTTCTAAGATTTAGATGTAATCTCTTGATTATTTTATGGTGTTCTATAATTAATTGATTGAGTGTTTTAATTATTGAAATTAATATTTTATTTTAGGACTTAATGCTTGTGAATACTTGATCACTATTTACATGTTTAAAGATATTATGTGAAGTAGCGAGAGTGGAAGCATAATATTAGTTCATTAAGATATTAGACCTAGGGTATGTGTTACTTAGAGATAAGAACACTCCTTTGTGATTGATAAAAGGATTTCCATAAAATTTAATGGGTTTATGTTAATTGCTTGTGATAACGAGAGTAGACATAAGGTTAACATGAATACTTGTGATTTATCTTGAGAGAGAACTTCACATAATTAAGGGAAAATCTAATCATTAATTCTAATAAAATTAAACCAACCAAGGAAGTATAAGAACATCATAGGTAATTAATTGATGAAATCTAAATCCTGGGATTTACATACATTGAATTAATTTTTTTTTTAAATTTTGTAATTAATTATTCTATTGTTGGGTATAGTTTTAGTGAAATATTGTACTACTAAATTACTTATCTCGATAATATTCTATCTTAGAAAGTGGTTTTTAAGTGGGACCGCTATGACCCCTCCACTTACCTGGGAATTTATCTTGAGATGATTTTTTTTTAGTTCAATTATTTACATTTTACTTACCTGTGTAATAGCACTAAATATCAAGTTTAATTTAAATCAAAAGACTTTTTGTATGATAGTCTAAATAATAGAATATTCAATAATTTTGGTACTTGTCAACCCTTCCTCATGGGATCGACACTCTATTCACACACTATTACTTGGCATCACTTGTACACTTGCAGAAATCGCGCAACAAGTTTTTAGTGCCGTTGCCAGGGAAGGCGACTTTTGACAATATTAATTAATTTAATATATTCTATTAATTTAGACATTTTATGTTTTTAATTCTTTTTATTACTATTTTTGTTTTTAGTTGTGTTTGTAGATTTTGTTCATGGATTTTAACAATTTTCAGCATTGGACTTCTTATACAAGTCCTAAATGGGATTATAATGGAAGTTAGTATTATGACCAAGGATATTATTATCATACTGACTTCCAAAACAATTATGGGTGGAATGAAAGACAAGGTATACCACCAAGTGAAGAGAAGTCATCCCTTGAACTTACATTAGAGAGGTTCATAAACTCCACTTATGATGAGGGTATGCCATACAAGGAGGAAAAGTCATCTCTTAAGCTTACATTAGAAAATTTTTTGGAATCAACTGAGAAAATGTGTAAAAATTGGGAAGAGAAAGACATATTAGATGCCAAAGACAACGAATTGACTAATAACTATAAAAGAATTGAAGAGAAAATTGGAGCGATGGTCAGTTATGTGGAGTCAAATCAAGGCAACTTCCAAATTCACACTAAAGTGGACATATCAGAACAGAGCGTGCAAGGAAGTTTAGGGATGATGTCTCATTAGAAGACAAGTATGGTGAGGATAATGGTGATGTAAGGCATATGGGATACTATGAAGATGATGATTCAATTGAGCAACCCCATATTAAAAAATTGGAAGAGGAAGAAGTGCAAAATACTGGGGATACCATTTCATATTTTGAGTGGTCAATGATCCATGAAGATGACTTCTTTTTGGATGATGAGATGGTTAATAGATGTATTGATGAGTTCTCTAGTGAGAAGAATGAAATACATGAGAACCATGAGAATGAAACACTGGATTTGGAAAGCCCCATCTCTCCTAATATTCTAATATCTGTACCTTCCATCCCAATCCAAAATTTCACCCTAATTCAAACACCCACCCATCCATTACCTCAAATTCCATCATTTGATATCCATCCCATAACTGATCTTACATCGCTACCATCTTTCTCTATGTGCTCAATTGTGGGAGAATCAAGTATTTGGCCAGTGCTTGTATCTTCCAAACCTTGTTTAGCACTGTATCTTCCAAACCTTGTTTAGAGAGGGAAGTTGGTTTCATGGAGGTTATGGAGAAAAAGATAAGCGAATTTGGGTGAAGAATCTCAAAGTTGCAAGAGGTGTATGTAAATGAAGTACAAAATTTGCTGAATTTCAAAACAAAAAATTATCAAGTCTATGGATAAATCTGTATGATCTTGTGCCTGGCAAGATTAAATTGAAGTTTCCAAGCTGTAGAGCAACAAAGATACATCTTTTACAATTTATAATGAAGTGGAGGAGCAGCGAGAGCTACAATCTTTGCAGATTGCTCTTTATTCTGAAATATGGAGCCAAACAACATGATGAAACCTCCAGGTCCATGGATGAAGATGAATAACATTAACGTCCAGCTAATATGACGTTAAAGAAGTGTTTTTGGGAGGCAACCCAAGTTATTTGATTTTATTATTTATTTTATTATTTACTTTCAAAATTTTTAATTCCTCTTTACGTGTTTGTTTTTTTTATTTTTACTATTTTTAGGTAAGAAGATAAGTGCTGTAGTTTTAGCCTCTTTTAAGAACAAACTTCACTGTATGACTCGGACAAGCTCAAATCAAGTTGGCTAGACTTATTAAAATTGGCGAAAGTCTATCTTTCCGTGATTATCGGGATGATATACTTTGTGTATTATCCTCCTTGATGAAGATCTAGCTATAGTCAAGCTAAAGACTATAAATTAAGTGCTTTTGGGAGGCAACCCAAATTTCTAACTTCTTTAATTCTTTTTAATTTCTTTTGTTCTTTTGTTTATTTCCTTCTATTTTAATTTTGCTTAGTGTTGTTTGTGAGTCATTAAATAGCTTATTAGGAGGGAACCCAAGTTTTCTCTTTATCAGGTTTTTTTTTATTTCTGTTTAGTTGTTTCATTGTAAATTTTCTCTTTTATTTTCTTAACTAAGTTAATTAGATATGGAAGCATCTCTTGCAATACTAAAAAACAGGTTTCCAACTCTTCCCCAAGATGGACTCAGGAAAATTAATGAACTTAGATTAAAAAGAATGAAGGCATTTAGGTGTCTGAATCTTCTTAAGGATATTTGCTGGATCATAGAAGCCAAAGTACAATTGGCAGGTGAGCTTGATGACTCATTTATTAAATGTTTGCCAGGTACAGGAAGAAGTTCTTACTCAAAAAAGAGGAAAGCTAAGAGAATGAGAGTATGTTACAAGTGTGCAAGATAGAATTGCAGCACGCGCTATAGAAATATTGGATTTGCATCCATAAATTGAGAAGACAAAATTAAATTCATAAAGGATGGACTGAGTAAGGAGTCTTTGGATAATATCCTATAGACTCTTGAGATGCATCCTTGTGGACAAGTTTAACGCACTCTTTTAGATTTATGGGAACTATTCAAAAAAGAGAAGCAGCATTATAGTCTAAGGAATCTGACATTAAAAAAACCATGTTTGCCAGTTAATAAGAAAACTAGATGGGAAGCCTATCCTTGACTCATAGAAGGCGTGTAAGCCATTACTGGACGTAAAACTAGAGGAAGATGTGAGCCAAAATCACAACTATTTTTTATAATAAGGTGTATCATTAACTTTTTTAATTTTTGATGCATCATTTTTTCTATATCTTGCAGTACTTTTTGACTTTTTAGCACTTATATTTTATTTTCCTACAGATTTTTCCACTGTCAACAACTATTTAGTCTTTTAATGTTTACTTTTAGTTTTTCAATGTTTTCTTTTTGACATTTGTACACACAACATTGATTATTTTTGTTTTTATTATTATTGTTTTTATACTTTTTTTGTCAACAATTATTTTATCCCATTGAACTATTCTTTTACTCTTATAGTTTCTTTATTGCATATTCATTATTGTCAATATGCACACAATCCTTTCGAGAGATCTGTGACAGAAAATGGCAGAACCCTTAACATGCAATTCAAAACTATTTGTGTCTTTTGTAGTTCAAACTCTGGCAAGAAAAGAGAGTACTTGATAGCAGCTAATGAACTTAGTAGGATTTTAGTTGAATGAAAAATTGATTTGGTACCTGAGGGAGGTAGTTTAGGGTTAAGGGGTTGTGTCGCAAGTTCTGCATATATTAGAGGTAGCAAAGTCCTAGGAATAATTCTAAAGGCTTTGACTCGAAATAAACATATCACTGGTGGAACTATAGGTAATGAGTTACAAGTTATGAGTATGTATGAATGAATGGCATACATGAATCTCAATGCTGATGCTTTTATTGGATTACCCGATGGTTTAGAAACATTTGAAGATATATTCACCATTGCATCTTGGACCCAATTAACTATTTTTTAGAAGCCATTAGGATTACTTAATGTTGATGGTTTTTATAATGGTTTATTGTCTTTTCTAGATCATGCTGTGGAATAGGGTTTTATGACACCGATGAGTCGACGCATCCTAGGCTCTGCTTCAACTATTGATCAATTGATTGATCAACTGCAAAACTTTAAATCCAAACCTGATCCATTGATGGCGCAGGTAGTTTGGCACCTCAGGGCCAGTAGTAGTAAGAAATGAGGACTAGATCTAAATATTCGATTGTAACTTCCCTAACTCTTGTAGTTTTTTTATCACATTTTTTTTGTGTGTGTTTTTTGTTGCACCTAATCAAGCGAAATTTTAGGTCCGATTCACTAAATATAAGATGGCTGAGTAAAGAGTTACTTTTATACTCTTGATATGTATCTTAAATTTATGTGATTTTCCTTTTCAAAAAAAAAAAAAAAAAAAAACTAACTAGCTTGCTAACTAACTAACTAATTGAAGAGTTGTTTATACAATATGGCAGAGTAAAGAGTACTTTTTGTGCTCTTGATACGCATCTATATTTTTTTTTTCTTTTTCTAGTTTCCAAAATAAAAAATAAAAAAAATAAAAAAACAAAAAAACAAAAAAAAATTGTTGTTTTCTTTTTGTATGATTAATTTCTCATGCTTGCTTTTAGTGTTGTTTTAAGATGTTTTACAGGAAGCAAGAAAGTGGAATGCATATCCTGCTTATAATTTGGAATCCACTTTTCTACAAAAGGGAGTATTTTTTTTCTTTTAGTTTGTTTCTTTGACATTAAGGACAATGTCCATTGCAAGTTTGGGGGAAGTTTAGTTTGTTTTTATGTTTTCAATCAATTCTTTTGTGTTTTAATGAATAAATTTAAAATTTTTACTCTTTTATTGATAAAATATGCTTATGTTAAATAATTTGATGAAAGGCCAATGATTGATTATAATTGGTATTTATGGACAATTTATTAAAGTATTTTAGGTTAAGCAACTATTTTGGGGTAAGAAATTAACTTTTATTAAGATTATGTTTTGATTTGCTTTGCATTATATTAATTGCATTGAATTTCTGTATGCTTATTATATTAATTGCATTGAATTTGCGTATGCTTACTTAGAGAGGGCTTTTACACATTTTTTATCTTCATTTGCCTCACTTATCTTAGATCATGTTTTTGCAAACTTTTGAGGCGAAATTTTGAATTCATTTTAAAATAGAGATATAATATAGGTATTGTTTGTTTAGCCTGTTACTTATATCCACCCTTATTTTAATTTTTTTCTCTAGTTTACCCTTTTGTGCCTTGTTAATTTTAACTTTCTTTCTTTGTTAATTAACCTTAATTGTTATCCTTCACCCTATTTGTGAGATAATTTTGTCAAGTTCACATTTTAATGAAAAAAAAGGAAATTATTGAAGTTTGGAGGATTTCTAATAATTGAGAGTATTATTCATTTTAAAAGACCACCTTCTGCTTAAAATAAGTTTGGGGGAAAGCAAGAAAATTGAATAAAATAAAAGTTAGTAATTCTTACTTATCCTTAAAATAATGTTGTTGAAAAAAAAAAAAAGAAGAAAAAGAAGAAGAAGGGGGCTTAAAAGAAGAAAACATTGAAGAATAATGGTGCTTAAGAGAAAAGGGATCCTTCATTAATATAATCCCTTTATTTGAACTATTTTCTTTTGTAAACTTGGCATAATTATCTTACTTTTGTTCATTTAGCCTTTTCTTTGTTCAGCCAAAAGACCTTGTGTTAGCCCCATTACAAGCCTAGTCAAGACCTATTGATCTCTCTTGATTTGTGAATTCCATTAGTGAAGATTGTTTGCATTAACATGCTTATGAGATTTGTACATCTATTTTATATCTTTTGATAGAGGCATTTAAAGATATCAGTATGTATATGCCTATCTAAAGTACAACAATTTCTTTGTGGTTGATTTAATGTATGGTTATTTAAGGAATGATTAAGATGAGAATTATTTTAAACTTGAGATAAAAGCTTGACTTACAATACTATTGATATATTGTTTGTAAATATTAATTTCTTGAGACCTAAAAAAAAAAATTTAACATAAGGACTATAGGATTAATTTTTTTTTTGTGGTATTTGATTATTTTCTGAAATAAATAGTTGAAAATTTAGAGTTTTACAGGTGTTTGTGGGTATCACTACTGAAGCCCTCACGAAACTATAATTCGTCCTCTATGGGACACCTAGGGGTTTAAAGGCTTATTGCATATACTAAATGCAATCGTAATTTCCTAAGAAAGTGGAGTGGTTTAGATTTTGAATTTTCTTTTGCTTGAGGACAAGCAAAAACTTAAGTTTGGAGGTATGATAACTAAACATTTTTAGAGTTATTTTATTTATTTAAACTCAAATTTTAGCTCAGTTCTCGAGAATGCAATAATATTATTACTTATTTTTAGAAATAAATAGTTCTACAATTTATAAATACATTATAATATATTTTTAGTATTTTTGTTTTATTTTTGCATATCAAAATGATGTCACAATGATGCAGTAATATCATGACTCAGGCGATGATGCCATTTTATAAATGAAGCAGACAATGATGTCATTTTATAAATGATGCGAGCAATGATGTCATGAAATTAATGATGCAAGAGATGATGTCATGAGAATAATGATGTAATCAATGATGCAACATGGTTGAAAATGAAGATGGAATTTGCCTATAAATAGGCATTACCTCCCTTCTCCAAAATCATAATTCAAAGTAGCAAAAATTAGATGTAGAGAGATTTTCATATGCTTTCTTAGAGTAGATTTCTTTTATTATTATTTTGATCAAGAAGAGGAGTTTTTGGAAGCTTGAGTTCATCAAAGATTATATTCCAAAATAACTTCTTTCTAAACTCTATTCTTGAATTTACTTTTAAGTTGTTATCATGTTTATTGTTAATTTAATTGTTTCTTCCTTTTTAACTATAAGTAGCTAGATTTATTTTTCTAAATTTAGATGTAATCTCTTGATTATTTTATGGTGTTCTATAATTGATTGATTGAGTGTTTTAATTATTGAAATTAATATTTTATTTTAGGACTTAATGCTTGTGAATACTTGATCACTATTTACATGTTTAAAGATATTATGCAAAGTAGCGAGAGTGGAAGCATAATATTAGTCCACTAAGATATTAGACCTAGGGTATGTGTTACTTAGAGATAAGAACACTCCTTTGTGATTGATAAAAGGATTTCCATAAAATTTAATGGGTTTATGTTAATTGCTTGTGATCACGAGAGTAGACATAAGGTTAACATGAATACTTGTGATTTATCTTGAGAGAGAACTTCACATAATTAAGGGAAAATCTAATCATTAATTCTAATAAAATTAAACCAAGCAAGCAAGCATAAGAACACTATAGGTAATTAATTGATGAAATCTAAATCCTAGGATTTACATACATTGAATTAGTTTTTTTTTTTAAAATTTTGTAATTAATTATTCTACTGTTGGGTATAGTTTTAGAGAATTATTATACTACTAAATTACTTATCTCGATAATATTCTATTTAGGAAAGTGGTTTTTAAGTGGGACCGCTGTGACCCCTCCACTTACCTGGGAATTTATCTTGAGATGATTTTTTTTAGTTCAATTATTTACACTTTACTTACCTATGCAATAGCACTAAATATCTAGTTTAATTTAAATCAAAAGACTTTTTGTATGATAGTCTAAATAATAGAATATTCAATAATTTTGGTACTTGTCAACCCTTTCTTATGGGATCAACACTCTATTTATACACTATTACTTGGCACGACCTGTACACTTGCAGAAATCGCGCAACATTTCCTTTACTTTATTATTAAGATTAGTTTGGGGAATGTGTGACTTCCTTAGAACCCATGAGGACTAGAGGAGGTATCCCCTATTTTTAGAATTTTATTTGTAATGTTAACTTTCTTTTAGACTATCACTTGTATTTATTATTAGATATGTGGAATCAACGATCATGCATATTATAAATTGTCCATGCATTTTAAACTATTCATGAAATGTATTTTTTAGTTACTTTTATATTATTTGGCTAAACATGTTTTGTAAACTGAAATTCTAGTCCTCGAATCATCTTTGGTTTTGAGGCTAGTGAATTTTTCCTTTGGGTAATAATGGGAGTCAAATAGGTTTTTTCCTTATATTTTCCCAAATAAAAATAAATTAAGGTGGTGACTCAAAAATAATTTTCTAAAATAAACTCGAGGACTTCCTCGCGAGTTCTTTCCCAAATGAGCATGTTGATTCCCTCTAGTGGATCGAACCGATGTTCGGGTAAGGCCTCACAGCTGGCGACTCCACTGGAGACTAACTTTTTTTTTTTTTTAATAAAAGGAAAAATAAGTAGACTACTAATTGGTTTAAAAAGAGTTTGGCCTTTTAATATGATTGTGACTTGGCATGCATCACTTGCATAGGTTCTTTGCCATTCAACCTAGCTTTAAGAAAATAATGGATAGTAAGCAGCATTGAGTGGGTAACCGTCCTTAGGTCTATTTGTTGATAGTGAAATCATCCACCTCGTGATGATTGTTTTGATCCTTTTAAAGGTGTAATGAGCATGCACATACTATTGGACCCACGCGAGGCTCTTTGACTCATATGTGGTTAGGTATATCGCTGCTTTAGTGTGACAGGTACCTAAACCAAGCCACCCTTGACCCTTTCATGTAATGAATTTAGAACTTGGACTTTAGGTTGTATGTACCACAAAAGAAGCCTTATTGTATATTCATGAAATGACTATTCCTTCATGCATACATACATTCATGATTCAAGAACCTTGAAACAAGTGGAGGGCTCACCAAGCCTATGACACATTAAAATACCCATCCCTAAAATACTAATGCTAGCCCAAAGGTCTATCAGCCTGCTGTATTACCTTGGTCTTATACTCATTTCATCTACCTTTTTCCTTATCACAAGGTACCCAAGATGGCTGAGGGAATAAGTGGATTGAAAGAAAGTGATATGAATGCAACTAATATGGAGGAAGAAACATAATTGAATTCATTCTTAACGAGTCTTCTCTTAAAGCAAGAGAGGAATTTTCAAGTTATTT
Organism: Reutealis trisperma; assembly: GCA_947687605.1. Lineage (NCBI taxonomy): Eukaryota > Viridiplantae > Streptophyta > Magnoliopsida > Malpighiales > Euphorbiaceae > Reutealis > Reutealis trisperma. Next base: position 35,328 of record CANTUT010000530.1, on the reverse strand, counting down.
TAGATGCTGAGTAGGCCTAGTTCAAAGAGCAGAGACAGTCCATTTTAGAGGAGGTTCAAGCTATGATGAGTCCAGCCAGCCTTAGCTCAAATGCTGCACCAATCCAAGCCATTCCTAGTATGACCCAAGCTGCTGCAAATGTCTCTTTGTCCCCTATTGTCCTTATTGACTTGACCGATAAAGGAAAAACTATAGTTAATGCCTCTTACATTTCAAATATCATTTCACCCTCTGTCCCAATTTTAGATGTTACCCCACCATCTATCACTTCCCAAATACCAAATGTCATCCATTCTGTCACTCCTTCTCCTTTGAATCTTTTTCAAGGAAAGAAATTTTCTTCCCACATGAACATTAAAGCCTAAATGGAAAATTTTAAAGCTATGGAAAAAACCCTTAAAACATTAAGAAACATTATGATGTGATTGATGGCCATTCCTTAGCTCTTTTTCCTAATGCCAAAATTTCACCAAAGTTCAAAATGTCAATGCTAGATAGATTTAATGGGATGACCTGCCTTAAAACACACTTGAAGATGTATGTGGGGGCAATGACACCTTTAGGAGTTGATAATTAGCTCCTTGCTCAGTTGTTTCAACAATTCCTAGTTGGAATTGTATGAAATGGTTTTTAGACTTAGATATAAGTCAAAAGAAGACTTGCGATGATATCTGCAATACATTCATCAAGCAGTATGAGTATAACATTGAAATGGATATCATAAGGAGAGTTCTAGAGACTACCAAGCAAAACCTAAAGGAATCTTTCTCCTCATTCCTTAGGAGGTGGAGAGAAAAAGTAGCCCAAATGGTGAATCAGCCAACTGAGTAAGAGCAGGTTGATATAATTGTGAAGAACCTTTTACCGGTATGCCAAAATCATCTCTTCACTTAATACCTCCTGAGCTTTAAAGCTTTTGTTACCACTGCCTCCAAAATAGAAGATTTGATCTAAAGTAGTCACATCAAAGATGAGACCACCTATAATAGATATAAGAAGAGTACCCCTTACCAAGCTAATGTCACTGCCTCAACTAATAAGAAGGAAGGTGAGGTATCTGCCATTTCTCATCATCAGCCATTAAGATTGGAAAGCATGTCCTTTATTAAGCTGGGGGTTCCTTTGGTTGTGGTGTATAAGAAAGCCTTAAAAGCCAAGTTGATCAAGCCCTTGGAAGCAAGGGCTCCTCCTGATCTGCTTCCTGCAAACTACAATCCTAATGAGCACCACGAGTATCATTAAGGGCTGGCCACAAGACATAGATGTGTCGAACTTTGAAGCATAAGATATAAGATCTTATAGACAGTGGGGACATCATACCTCCTAAACCTAGACCCAACATTTCTACTAATCCTCTCCCTAACCACCAAGTTAACCTCATCACCACCATTAACCTCGAAGTTGATCCTATCTCTTTCATTTGGTCAGCTTTTGAATATTATTGTGTTCTAGATTTAAGCAACCTTGTGGAGGAGATTGATGCCATAACTAAGAGTGGTAAGATCTACCAAACACCTTCTTAATAAGATAGCCAACCACCTATCTAACCTATACCACCCCTTGCTGAAAAGCTAAAAGGAAGCACTGAACCTAATCAAGATCCTATCCTTAAGCAGCTAAAAAAGACCCAAGCCAACATATCTATCTAGAGCCTTATCTAATCATCTTACCCTCATTGCCAAGCTCTTTGCAAGGCATTGAACCAATGCCAAGCTCCTATAAATATCATCCCTGAAACTTTAGTGGCTTCTCTCACTAATACCACAAAAGCTACCTCCATCTCTTTTAATGACCATGACCTGCCTAAGGGGGAGCTAAACCACAATCATGCCTTATACATAACATCTTTACTTAGGGGAAGATAATTCCTATGGTATTGGTAGATAATAGGTCTGTGCTGAATGTTTATCCATTAAAAGTAGCAAGCTGCTTGGGGTTAGAGGCTTCAGACTTCACACCTTCTGACCATATTGTAAGGGCATATGACAACACAAAGAGGGAGGTTCTAAGTGTAGCTACCTTGGATGTCATCATTGGATCTGTCACTTATCCTATCCCATTTCAAGTGATTGATGTACCAGTATGCTTTAATCTCCTCCTTGGATGGCCCTGGATACATCAATATAAAGCTATCCCCTCTTCCCTCCATCAAAAGCTAAAATTTCCTTATGGATCCTCCATTGTCATTGTTAAAGGCGATATGCATGGGAAAAGTAAGGTCTTAAGTTTTGTGCCAATTATCGAGATACAACCTGAGTTGCCCATCCTACCATTGTTAGGTTTTGCCTTTGAAACAATGCAATCCATCGTGAAAGAAGGAGGTAAAGAGCTCAAGCTTGTGCCTTTCGATTTTGATCCTTTTGGGAATATTGCTGTGGCTAATATGTTGAGGAAAATGAATTATTTTCTTTGATTAGGATTGGGCAAAAGTCAGTAAGGAGTAAGCCAATTCAAAGAGTACCCTATGGCTAAGCCACCATTCGGTCTTAGTTACAATCTAACAAAAGAAGATCTGGCTGAGGTAGAGAAAAGGGCCAAAGAAAGAATGGCATCCCTCAAGAAAGGTGAGTCATATGATTGGACCATGCACCCCTATTTCAAAACACTTAATCAGTACTTTGTAAAAGAGTGTGAAAACTTTCCATATTGTGGTTTTCCATAGCCTTGGGTTTGTCCTATTACTAAAAAGCTAATCCCCGATTTTGAACTCTTCTTTGATGTCAAGCTTTCCTTAGACGACTATGAGCTAGTTTTCATATTGGAACAAGATTAGGAGGATAATATAGAGGTTGTTCTCTTTGAGCAGGTTTGTATAATAGGAGGCGAAGAGGTGGCTGACTTAACCAAATTCATCCAAACAACTCAAATCCAATATGATAACTAGTACTATAAGAAGAAAGGAGAGGGTGGCTAGTCAGAGTCTGAGGTAGAGTCTGAGTCTAAACTAGAGTCTGAGTCTAAGCTAGAGTCCAAGTCCAAGTCCACATCTGAGTCAAAATCAGAGTTAGAGTCTATTGATTCCAATTCCTCATTTGAGTCTATAGTCAATTGTTTTGGTCTTTCTTTTAGTTTCGATGTAATAATAGACAACAACTCTTTTATTCATAATAAAAAGCTTGAGTTTTCTTCTTATGATCTTGTGTTTCCCATTTCCTTTCCTTTTCCTTATCTTGAATCTAATTTGAATGAAACAAAAAATGGCAAAGAATCACTAAGTTTTGCCATAAATGAAAAAACAAAAACCACATTCATTGCTTCATCATGTCATGACAAGGATGGCTTAAGTAAAATGATCTAAGAGTTCTTGGATTGCTTCACTTGGGAACCTAAGGATACGATTGGTCTAGATTCATTATAGTAGTTCATAAAATTCCTACTTATAAGCATGTGAAGTCCATTAAACAGAAGCTGTGACAACTGAAGCCACAGCAAGTCACTAAGTAATTAGATAATAGGTTCATTGAGCCAATCACTTATCCTTCTTAGTTAGCAAAAATAGTTCTAGTGCCAAAGAAAGATGGGAAAGTTAGGATGTGTGTGGATTATCAGGATCTAATCAAGGCTTGCCTCGAGGATGATTTTCCATTACCTCATATTGACATGTTGGTTGACCATATGGTTGGATATGAAGTAGTCTCCTTAATTGATTTATATGCAGGGTATAACCAAATTCAGGTCTATCCTTATGACAAAGAGAAGACTACTTTTGTAACCGAGTGGGGTATATATTGCAATCGGGTTATGTAGTTTTGGGTTAAAGAATGCAAGGATGACTTATCAAATGGCCACCATAATTTTTCATGACATAATACATAAAGATGTTGAGGTATATGTCGATGACATGGTAATTAAGTATGAAATAGTAGAGGATCACCGACATGCTTTGAGGTGATTTTTCTCTAGACTCCACCAATATAATCTTAAGCTAAATCTTACCAAGTGCATATTTAGGGCATTGTCCAGAGTGTTTTTGGGGTACATGGTTAGTAAAAGGGGAATAGAAGTGGATCCGACAAAGTCAAAAGCTATTTTGGATATGCCATCACCTAAGCCAAAAAAGGAAATTAGAGGCTTCTTTGGACGACTTCAATACATTAGCTAGTTCATAGCTAAGCTAGCCGACGTATGTGGTCTAATCTTCAAGTTGCTAAAAAAGGGAGCCTCTAAGCAATGGAATGATGATTGCCAGAAAGCTTTTGAGAAAATCAAAGAATACTTGCTAAGTCCTCCTGTGTTGTAACCACTAAGACCTGGAAGGCCTTTATGAGGTCTTGCCCAAGCATCGGTCTAATTCGCTAAAAGGAATCGAAATGCTCATTTGGGAGAGAACTCACGAGGAAGCCCTCGGGCTTATCTTTGATAGGTTTGAAAATTATTTCTTAGAGTCGCCACCTTAATTTATTTTTATTTGGGAAAATATAAGGAAAAAACATATTTGACTCTAATTATTACCCAAAGGAAAAGGATCATTAGCCTCAAAATCAAAGAGGATTCGTGGGCTAGGTTTTCGGTTTATTTTAACAAAATAAGTTTGGCCAATGAATATAAGAGTGACTAAAAGTATATTTCATGAACAAATTAAAATGTATGAACAATTTATAATATGCATGATCATTCAATTCATCTATTTCAACAATAAAGTAAAAACATAGTTAAGGTTCGAAATAAAAGAAAGTTAATATTACAAGAAAATCCCAAACTTAGGGGATACCTTATCTAGCCCTTATAGGTTCTAGGGAAGTTATATATTCCCCAAACTAAACCTAATACCAAAGTAAAGGAAAGTAAAATAAAAGCAAGTGAAAAAGGTGATAGGGGGAGAATTGGTTAATTTTAATTAGATCAATGCTTGAACCAAGCATGCCTGTGTATCCCTTTAAATAGGAATCAAAACCTATATAGTTTTCCCTTCTTGTGAAGGGGTTAGTTTAGCCTAGCCATTTTATCATGTTTTGATTGATTGATTAAAAGAGGGTTGAGTTAATTAATTAATTCAATTGATTAGCTAGCAACCTAGATGAATCAATTTAATTAACTAACTAAAAGAGGTAAGGAAATTTAGACAAGAGAAAATTAAAAGAAAAGAAACTTATCTCAGACGGCAGGTAACGACTGGCTTCGGATGGCATGCAGCGGCTAACATTGACAACAGGTGGTGGATAGCCTCATATGACAGGCGGTGGCTGGCCTTAGATGGTAGGTGGCAGTTAACCTCAATTGGCTGGCAGTGGCTAGCTTCAGACGGCAGGCAGCAGCTAGCCTTAGATGGTGGGCAGGGGCTAGCCTCGTATTGGATTAATGAGCCTTAGGCAATAGACTTGCCTCAAATAGGCAGACAAAAAGCCTTTAACTAGTTGAGTAGGGATCAAGGAGAAACCCCCCAACTTGCTTTATGAAGCAAAGAGCAAATGCAAAGTGATTTACTTGAAATTAATGCTTTTCAAGCTCTAGAAATTGGTTCTTTGATGTTTGGAGAGGTCTTTTATATATAGGAGGAGGATTAGAGCATAGAAGGCATTAAATTCCAATGTGGGGTTGCCAGTTTTCACTAGAGTTGCTATAGAGAGCTTTGCGGCACTGCAAAAATCTCTACGATAGTACTGCAGAGGCCTCTACGCCAATGCCGTAGGCCTATTTTGGCCTATTTTGGCATTTATGCCCATTCTTGCTCATTTCTTGTCCATTTTTTTATGGTTCTAGTTGCGTTGTACTTGTTACTCAGTCTCAGATGATTTCAAAGGGTTCAAATGTCAAAAAGAAATGTTTTGATTTCCCCATTTTGAGAGTTTTTGACTTTTGAAGGTTTGTTTACCGAGCCTTAGTGCTTCTATGGTTCAAACACATACTAGAAGGTACAAAATTAAGGGTTCACTACTGCCCCCTCATCAAAATTGTCTTTGTTTGAAAGGTGATTATGATAATAGTGAACCTGAGGATGGGAGATGGTAAAAGTAACCAAATTAATGTCTAAGTCAGAGTTTAGATATTTGGGTGAGAGGTGTGGTTGAATTTTAAGGAAGATGCCCTTGGTATATTTGGGAGATCCATTGGCTAGTAGCATTTGATAATTGTCCTTTACGGTAGGAGTTAAAAGTGATGTTCCTATCTAGTAGAAATGATAATCTTGCCTAGTAGGAAAGAAAGCAACCCTATCTGATAGGAATTGATAAAATGATGATCCTGTCTGGTTGGAAAGATGGCAATGATCCTATCTAATAGGAAAGAAGGCAACCTTGTCTGATAAGAATCAACAAAATGGTGATCATGTCTAGTAGGAATGATAATCATGTCAGGTAGGCATGATGATCCTGTGTGGTGGGAATTGATGAAGTATTAATCCTGTCTGGTGGGAATGATGATCCTGTCTGGTAGGAAAGAAGGTGACCCTATTTTGTAGGAATTGATAAAATAATGATCCTATTTGGTAGGAATGATAATTTTGTAAGGTAGGAATGATGATCCTATTTGGTAGGAAAAAAGGCGACCTTGTCTAGTAGAAATGATAATTTTGTCTAGTAGGAAAGAAGGCAGCCCTGTCTAGTAGGAATTGATGAAGTGGTGATCCTATCTAGTAGGAATGATGATCCTATCTGGTAGGAAAGAAGATGACCTTGTCTGGTAGGAATTGACAAAGTGGTGATCCTATCTAGTCAGAATGATGATCCTATTTGGTAGGAATGATGACCCTATCTAGTACGAATGATGACCCTATCTAGTAGGAATGATGATCCTGTTTAATGCAAAAATGCTAGATAATTATGCAATGATCTGATACCTTAAACTTGTGAAGGGTCAGTCTTGATATAAAAGTGTTCATCTTTGTGAGAAAGATGTCCCTATTTTATAAAAGGTGAATATTTAGAGGGGAGGTGCCCCCACTTTAGAATGATAAAGGAAAGTGGTTTGGCCATTTGGTTTTTAGTTGATTGGCTAGCTCAAAGGTGAAGTGGGCATATCAAGTATGAGGCTAGTCGGTTTAGCCTAGGAAGAAGTCATTATAGGAGGTCAAGCAAGGTGTGGTCATGGAAAAGGTTAGGCTATTCAGTTTAGATAGGTCTGATCTTAGAGAAGATTTGGTTTGAGGCTGAATTAGAGAGCTTAATCAAGAGGGTCAAGTCTTTAGAGATGATTAGATTGGAAGGTTTGGGGAAGGTCAGCTTGTGGAGCTTGTCCTCAGAGAAAGTTCATATGGAAGGCTTAGTCAGGCCTGGCATTTTGGCTTAGTTAGGTTACAACCTTTGGGAAGTTTATTTAGAAGACTCAGTCAAGTTCTGCCTTAGGCTCAGTTAGGTTTGGCTTAGAGGAAAGGTCTGGCTAAGAAATTAGTTGGAGAAGGCTTGGTCAAATTTGGCCTTGGAGGAGATTATGGTCTTCATAAATGAAGGCTTTTGTGAATGGGCTTCATAGTGAAAGCTTTTAGGCTTGGGCTTCATGGTGAAGACTTTTTGGGAATGGTTTTTATGGTAAAGGCTTTTGGGCTAGGGCTTCATGGTGAAGGCTTTTTAAAAGTGGTTTTTATGGTGAAGGCTTTTTGGGTTTCATGGTAAAAGCTTTTAGGCTTTGGCTTCATGGTGAAGGCTTTTTGGTTTAGGTTTTATGGTAAAAGGTTTTTTTGATTTGGGCTTTTAAGCTTTGAGTAAAGTTTGTTAGCTTGGGCTTTTCTGTAAGGGTTCTTTGGACCTTTTTGGAAGATGGTTGACTTTATCTTAGATATGGTGCTCTAGGTGTTGGTCATACAGATACCATAGGTTCATGGATAGGGGCTTGCCCTTTGTCATGGTTGCATCAGATTTTCAATGCCCATCGATTGGCAAACCTTGACTCTATTAGACTTTATGGGTAATGTAATTTGCTAAGGAGGCTTAGTCTTTTCAACGATGATGAGATTTTTTCGATGAGACACGAAATGACTTGATTTTGAGTGGTTTAAGCCCTTTTTAAGCTTTACAAGACATGACTTGATTTTGGTTGTACTGACTTTAAGGATGATGAGTCTCAAAAGACTTTGGATCTTTGGTTCTGCCTATGGGCTTAGCCCTTAGAAGATGATGAGACTTTGCTAAGGAAAGGATGGTATGAGGCTTGAACTTGAAAGGATGGAATGGTACATTTTGAAGTTGGGGAATGGTTCAAAGGTGGGTTGGAAATTTTGAAAAGGATTAAGGAGGTTGTATGATTTTGCTATTTGTAGCATGATTCATAGAAAAGAATAAGCCAAGCTACTCTTATCGTATTGGGATTGAAGAGACATTTGGGGTGACACTCTATTAGCTTAAATGTAGATGGCATATTTGATGAAAAGAAGTGCCCTAAGGAGCAGCTGAATGAGACAACTTAGGGATCATGCTCCTAATGAGAGATAGGAACATGATAGACTAGCAATGTGAGAGATTGTGCCTAAGCTCTTTGAGCTAAGCGATGAGATGGATTAACAAAAGATAACAAAAGATAATCAGGTTAGTGATTGTTCAAGGAACTTATTGCTAACTCCTAAAGGTTTCATTACCCCCACTTATATCTTTAGATGAGTCTTGGGGCAAGTGGTTCCAACAAATATTTCCATTTTAGGCATTTTGAATTTAGGAGGAAGCTTGGCATCGGGGAATAAGGTTAAATTGTCCAAATCAATTAGATCATTTCGGTGCTTTAGGGATTTGATGGTTCTTTCCATGGCTTTAAGTTTCTCCATGAGTAATTTGGTGTCTGGATAAGAGAAAACTTCCCCACCTTAGTTTAGATATGAGTTGGTTTGAATCAAATTTGGGCTAGGATTGGTTTAGTTCAAGATAAGGTTTGGGTTAGGATGGTTAAGGCTAGCCTAGTTAATCATAGCCCACACTTCCTTAATGATGAATTGCTTTTGCTCCTCGAATTAGGCTTGTTGAGTGGCTAGGATAGCTTGGAAATGCTCTTCTTGCTTCTTAAGGAGTCTGGTCACAAGTGTGGTTAGGAAAGCCATGTTAAGTGGGTTGGCCATTAGTACCTTCAAACCAAAGCAATAAGGTAAGTTACGGGCATAGAATAGAAAAGGTGATGAAGGTATAGGCATGCAAATCCTAAAAGAAAAGGCTTCCCTGTTGTATCATGAACCAACCATTTTTTAGGCTTAAGGTGAGATGGGGCAAATGCTTTGGGTTTTAGGGTAGGATCCAACGTATTGTATTTAAGGTAGTGTGTTGAGCCAAAGTTATTAGGCTTAAGGGTAACAGACTAGTTTTAAAAGGTAATGGGCCGCACGTGTTACGCTTAAGGATAGCGAGTTTGATTTTGAACAAAGGATAGGATCAAGATGATGGTTTTGGCATAGAGAACCTAAGGTGTCTAGTTTTTTTTTTTTTTTAAAGGATAGAGGCTATGAGTTAGGCTTATGGTAAGGTAGCAGGGTTTTTAAAGTTGGATATGGGTTTTAGGGTCTTAGGTTTATGGCTTAGGGTCCAAAGGTTGAAGGTGGTTTAGCTTTACATTTGAGGTGTAAGGTTCAAACATTTAGTGTTTAGGGTACAACTAGGGCAAGGTATTTAAGATAAAGGCTAGGGTGAGGTGTTTAGGATTAAAGGTCAGGGTGAGGTGTTTAAGATTGAAGGTCAGTGTGAGGGGTTTAGGCTTATGGAGGCAAAGGTGATTAGGATAGAAATGATTGTGTTTAAGGTTTAGGAGTGAAGGTGTTTGGATAGATATAAGAGAGTTTTAGATTAAGGATAATGGTGTTTAGGCCAAAGGTTTAGGGTGATGTTTAAGGGTATTCAGATAGAGTGATGGAATATAGGTGAAAGTGATTATAGGGAAGGTATTTGAATGGAGGTAAGAATGTTTGACCCTTCTTCAATTCAAGGTTCAGCCTAGACTTGAGACGAATGCATGTTTTGTTATAAAGTATGGATGCATGAGGAAAACATTTCACAAGAATGCAAAGATGCAAGGTTTTAATTATGGTACATACAACCTAAAGCCAGGATCTAAGTTTATTACATAAAAGGGTAAGGGTGGCTCTATTTGGGTACCCTTCACACTAGAGTAGTGATATACCTAATCACATGTGAGTCAAGGAGCCTCGCGTAGGTCCAGTAGTATATGGATGCTCATTACACCTTTGAAAGAATCAAAGGATTCATCGTGGGATGGATGATTTCACTATCAGTGAATAGACCTAAAGAGGGTTACCACTCGATGCTACTCACTATCCATTGTTTTCCTAAAACTAGGTTAAATGGCAAAGAGCCTAGTAAGTGATGCATGCAAAGTCGCGATTATATTAAAAAGCCAAACATTTTTTAAACCAATTAGTAGTCCAGTTATTTTTCCTTTTATTAAAAGAAAGTTAGTCCCTAGTGGAGTCACGAGCTATGAGGCCTCGCCCGAGCATTAGTCCGATTCGCTAAAGGGAATCGAAATGCTTATTTAGGAAAGAACTCACGAGGAAGCCCTTGGGTTTATCTTTGATAGGTTTGAAAATTATTTCTTAGAGTCACCACCTTAATTTATTTTTATTTGGGAAAATATAAGGAAAAAATCGATTTGACTCTAATTATTACCTAAAGGAAAAGGATCACTAGCCTTGAAACCAAAGAGGATTCGGGGACTAGGTTTTCAATTTATTTTAACAAAATAAGTTTGGCCAATGAATATAAGAGTGACTTAAAATATATTTCATGAATAAATTAAAATGCACGAACAATTTATAATATGCATGATCATTCAATTCATCTATTTCAACAATAAAGTAAAAACATAGTTAAGGTTCTAAATAAGAGAAAGTTAATATTAGAAGAAAATCCCAAACTCAGGGGATAGCTCCTCTAGCCCTTATAGGTTCTAGGGAAGTCATATATTCCTCAAAATAAACCTAATACCAAAGTAATGGAAAGTAAAATAAAAGTAAGTGAAGAAGGTGATAGTGGGGAGAGTTGATTAGTTTTAATTGGATTTGATGCTTGAACCAAGCATGCTTGCATATCCTTTTGAATAGGAATCAAAACCCATGCAATTCTCCCTTTTACTGTACCTATCCATTGCAGAAGAAGTTATGGGGGCAATGCTCACCTAAAATGCTACTGAATCACGTAAAGAGAATGCCATTCAAGTAAGGGCATGCTTGCTCATGAACTTAAGCATAATGAAATCGAGAAGTTATGCCTTAGTTTGATATGGGTATGTCATAAGCTTCAACATTATTTGAGTTCATATACTACCCATGTCCTAGCTAATAAGAGTTCCTTAAAGTTTCTCATAGAGAGACCAGTTCTTGACAGTAAGATGGCAAGGTGGATGGCGGTTCTCATAGCTTTTGATTTAAAGTATGTCCAAAGGAAAGCTATAAAAAGAAGTGTGACAGCAGATCATTTAGCCACAGCCCTAGTAGATAGTAATTGGTTAGAGCCAGAATTTCCTGATGAAGAGATCATGAAATTAAGTCTGAAGTCTAGAAATTGTTCTTCGATGGTGCAGTTAATAGCAAAGATTATGGTGCTAGAATTGTTATAGCCACCTTTGAGGGAGAAAATTTGCCTATGGCTGTCAAACTAGCTTTCGAGGTGACGAATAATGAAGCGGAATATGAAGCTTGCATAGCTAGCTTAGAGGTTGCTATGAATTTAAGGATTGATTACCTTGAGGTTTATGGGGATTTGTGAGGCCTCACCTGAGCACCCAGTCCAATCTACTGAAGAGGGAATTGAAAATGCCCATTTGGGAGAAACATCATGATTGGAACCCGCTATGAGTTTAGAAAATTGTGTTTTGTAAGTTGTAATTTGCAAAAGGAGTTGCCACTTTAATTTTGTTTATTTTAGTTGGGAAAATTAAAGGAAAAATAAATTTCTTGAAACTTGCACCTTTAGATGATTATCACTCGATTGCGAACCCATCGAATCAAGCTAGTCTCAAATAAGATAAAAAACGAATGAGAACTGGCTGAAAAACAAACTGCGGTAGCCTGCAGGCCTGCTGCAGTAACTGGCTGTGGTTACCACAGCCACCTTTGCACAGAGGTCCCTACAGTAGCCAATTGGCTACTGTAGCCAGCCTTGTAGTAATCGCAAAGGGCTCTGCGGTTACCGCAGCTGACACCTCAGTTACTGCAACGTGCCCCTTTTAGAATCCTACCCAGAAATTGTGAATTTTTAGCCCTAAACTCCTCCTATAAATACCTTGCACCTCATAACAACTAAAACACACAATTATATGCTTCTATACTCTCCTTCAAGCTTTCTAAATCCTATTCCTTAACTTTCCAATCATCAAAACCCTCTTTCTAAACCTCCACATCTCTAAAATCTCATTCCAAAACCTCCTCCATCACATAACACCTTATTCATAAGCTTCTCAATCATCTCAAAACCTTATTCACAAGCCTCCTAATCACCTCAAGTTCTATTCTTGGGCTTCCTAATCAGGAAAAGGTTCAATTCAAGCCATTTATTTCAAAGAGAATTCGTGGTTCTCAAGCAAAGGTATTATCCAAGTCCCTCCAAGAAGAGTTCATGCTATTCAAAAGTCCTTCCAAAAGGAGTGCTCATGCTATCCCTAAGTTAGGGTGAAACTTAGATCCGGTGCCAAGCTCGCTCCCTATGTTCCTCACTAACGAAAGCCAAAGGTGAAAGTTCTTTCCTTTTCTTTTTCGATTTTAAGATCTAAAGCTGAAAAGATCTAATTTTTGCTAATTAAAATCTGACCTAATTAACAAATCCCTAAGCCCTTTAAAATCAATCAAAATATGATAACAAAGGCTATGACTTAAAAATCCCTCCTTCGCAAGAGGGAAGAATTGCGTGGGGTTTGATTTTCATTCAAAGGGATACGCAGGCTTGCCGTCTCTAAGGCATTCAACTCCACTAAAATTAACAACTTTTCTATCACCTTCTTCACATAGCTTGGGTTTGAAATTGTTTTTCTTAAATAAAATTCAAAATTTTAGCTCTTTTTATTATAATTGTTTTATTATTTTTCTCATTTTAGTTGTTTAAATTACATTTGGGGAATGTGTGCTTTTTCTAGGACTCGTAAGGGCTAGAGGAAAGATCCCCTTATTTTGATATTTTGACTTGTAATAGTTTTAAGTAGTTTCTCCCTTATCTTTTTGCATTTTGTAATTGTCATTATTTCATATTGCCATACATTTCACGAGTAATATTCATTTCATGCATCATATTATATCTATTCATGCATACATAAAAAAAACTTCTTTTTCTAAAATATATTTTGTATTTAAGCCAAACTATTTTTTTTTTTGTATTAACCAAAACCTAGTCTCCGAGCCCTTTTTGGTCATTTGAGGACTAGTGCTTTTCCTTAGGATAAATGGTATAATTTTGGAGTCAATTAAATTGGGTTTTTTCCTTTAATTTTCCCAACTAAAATAAATAAAATTGAAGTGGCGACACCTTTTGCAAATTACAACTTACAAAATATAATTTTTCTGAACTCATAGTGGGTTTCAGTCGTGGTGTTTCTCCCAAATGGGTATTTTCGATTCCCCATTTAGCGGATCGGACCGAGTGCTCAAGCGAGGCCTCACAGGATTCAAATCTAATTGTGTCCTAAGCACTTGGAAAATGGAAGATAAGAGAAGAGTGGTTGTTTCCTTACCATAAGTGCCTGGATGATCTTATAGAAAATTTTCATGAATTATCTTTCCATTATTTACCTCATGCCAAGAATCAATTTGCAAATGTTCTGACAACACTTGCGTCAATGTTAGACATGAGAGATGGAGAAATAATCAGACCTGTGGTGATTGAAGTGAAGCGAGAACTAGGGTACCATACTTTGTGCATGAATATTCAACTAGTTGATTAGAAACCTTGGTTTTAGGACATCTTCAACTATCTCAAAAATGGAAAGTATTTGAAAAGGGCCTCTAAATCAGAATGAAGAACTCTAAGACAATTAGCCAACAATTTCCTATCAAACGGAGATGTTTTGTATAAAAGGACTTAGGATAACATACACTTAAGATGCATGATTGAAGAAGAAGCACAACAGATTATGAAATGGGTCCATAGAGGGGAAGAAGGGTCGTACATGAATGGGATTGTGTTAGCTCAAAAAATTGCAAATCTGGGATATTTTTGGCTCATTATGAATGAACATTGTGCGAAGTTTGTATGAAAATGTCATAAATGCCAAATTTATGCCAAGCTATAGAAGCAGCCTCTTATGCCTTTATAGCCTATAAGTACTCTTTGGCCTTTTGCAACTTGGGACATTAATGTCATAGGAAGAATAAATCCCAAATCATCTACTGGTCATGAATACGTCTTTGTAGTAGTTGATTACTTCACAAAGTGGGTAGAAGTGGCACCCTACCGGGTATTGGATTCAAAAAGAGTGGCTCATTTCATCCAAACTAACATCCTTTATAGGTTTGGAGTACCTTTTGAGAATACCACAAATAACGAGTCTCATTTTCAGAAGGAAGTAGTTTATCTCTTGAAAAAAGAAAAGATCCAGCATCATAGATCATCTCCTCATCGACCACAAATTAATGGGGCAGTTGAAGTAGCAAATAAGACCATCAAGTCCCTCCTGCAAAAAATGACTAATAATCACAAGCACTGGCATCAACAGTTACCATTTGCTCTATGGGGATATAAGACTTTCATCCATACATCAACTAGGGCAACTCCTTACTCGTTGGTCTTTTAGATGAGACAAAATGGATTAAAAGCTATCAAGATTAGTTGAATGCTATCACAAAATAGAGAATGGATGCGTTGTATCGACTATAGGGTTATCAATAAAAATTGTCTTGACATTTTAACAAAAAAGTGATAGATAGGGCCTACAAGAAGGAAACTTGGTCTTAAAGGAAGTTTGAGCCCCAGTGTAGGAAAATTTAGGCCAAACTAGATTGGACTTTATATGCTAAAATGTATCCTGTCAGGTGGAGGTGCCATTCTTATGGATTTGGATGGAATTGAATTCTCCAGCCCCTTACAACTTGGACCAATTGAAGTGGTACTTTGTATAATGATGCATTATAACTAGAACTACGTGGACTTGATTCTCCAAAATGATAAAAAAAAAAGAAAGCATGCAATAGAAATAAGTTATGTAAGGAGATACATAGGTAGCCCTTATTGGGTGCGGTCCAAATCATTAATAAAATTTCTTTTGTGCCAAATTGTGTTGTTTCAATGTAAAAAAAAAAAAAAAGAGTTAATTAATTTATTATTAATATTTTATTCAAAATTGGATTTAAGATGAATATAAGAATCTTGCTCATTAAGACAAGAAAAAGTCAAAATTTTTTTTTGCCTAATGTCCTAAATAATAGGTTTCCTAACTGTCAGTAGTCCCCCCTGTAGAAGTGTCATCCTCTATCTCCTTAAGTAAAGTCACGCTCCTTTACTTCTAAGATGGCCAAGAAGTAGAAATCCACCATATAGTATAAGGCTCTGTCTTATCAAACCAATAAGATGGAAGAACAATATGAAAATCGCAGCCCATCCATTAGTAACCGCCCTAGCCACAGTAGGTGTAATGAAAGCGGATTCAAAGATAGCTCCATCTAGGGGCACCCCTTGTGCATGGCCCATCTGATGCATCACCCTTGTTCCTTGGTAGAATATTACCATGTTTAAACCCAGTAAATAAACCATCATATAGCCATAACTCATAGTCATAAACTTTTTGATCTTATACCAAGGACAAAGCCATAGCAATTCCTAGGGGGTCGAGCTCAAACAACCACTTAGTCCACTCCCTTTCAAAATTGAATTTCCTCACTATTGTGCGAGACTGGTACCATGAGGTAGAGTAGTCCTTTTTAGTAGGAGGAGAAACCATTCTTAGATGATCCCTTAGCCATATCTATGAAGAAGTATAACAGAATAAGAAAGGAAAGAGAAATAGAAAGGAAAAGGAGGAAGAAAAGCATACTTGTAGAATAATTGGACTCATTGACCAATGACCATCACTCCTGTAAGCTCAATCCAAACTAAGGATTGCTTTTGCTAAGATGATCCTAGCAATAGAGCGACCTTCAGCCATTAGAAAAATCAATTTTCTTACCTTAACATCCCCTTAACCAGTTAGACCTATGAAAAGATATTTGGTAGTTAGACAAAAAGCTAAAGTATTCATCCAATGATCCTACCATTCCTTGTTGTCAAAGCCTCGAGGATCATAGAACTCAGTAATTATAGCAGTTAGGTCCACCCAATCATCTATGACTATAGGGCTAGCAGTTGTAGTGTCTAATCCCAAGAGCCTTAGAAACGAATTGAAGTACCCTACTCTTAGTGTAAGGGCAAACAAGTTAGCTTCAGGATCATACCCTAGTAGCATACTGAATTCTTTAAAAGTAGGGCACATTTTATCCATGCTTGCCCCAAATCTAAAAACATGCACCTCAGGATCCCAGAATTTTAGACAAGCTCTCAAAAAGTCCCAATCTAATCGAACCCCTCTCAAGGTTGGCATGGCACTAATCCCAAAAGTCCCTAAATTAATGCGCTCCACTTGCTCAAGGTTTTTGGTCCACAAATGCATTGATTGACTAAAATAGGGCTCCATGAGGGAAAAAGAAAGGGAAACTAAAGAGAAAGATGAGAGAAAGGTAAAAGGAAAAAGAAGGAGAAGTGTGTTGGAAACTAAAATTTTAGTTGTAGCGATTTCTAAGCCATAAGAGGGGTATATATAGGGGAAAATTGAAGATTTTCACTGGGATTGCCACAGAAGACCATGCATTTCCTTAAGTATTTTTGCGGCAGTGCTGCAGATAGGTTTGTAGCATCACAAACTGCTTTACAACAGCTGCAAAGGGCTATGTGGCACCACATAAGATGGTCAATTGCCGTAAGCTACCGTGACCTTTCCTTTTTGCAGATCTTATGGTATTTGAGAAAATTTGATGAAAAAGAAGAGCGAAAAAGAAAAAGAGAAAGATGGTAGAGCCCTGCCATGCATTCATTCATAGAATAGGTGCATTCATAACATACATAAGTCAAACCCTTGCATGATCGAGTCATAACATCCATGCATCATACATATAAAATAGTACCTAAGTCAAGTGTTGCGTCAACATGCATATATGCATACATAGAGTCAGCATAACCTCTACATGATAGGAGGTAAGCTAATGTTAGACTTGCCTATATCTCTTCCTCTGATCTGCATCATCTCCCTAGTCACAACCGTGCAAAGTAAGAGTCACAGACAATGTTGTCCTCAAGCAATGAACCATCTCATAGTTATGGCGAGCCTAATCCTTAGGGATCTGCATAAGGAAAAGATGAGAAACTACATTAAGTGACAAAAAGTAAGCTCAAAAAGGGGGTAGAAGTACCTACCTTGCCTACATAATTCAAGAATGGTATAAAATCAATGGGGAGGTCATAAGGGATCTCATATTAAGCCAAGCCATGATCAGGATTAACATAATTCAAGTCCTCTTTTACTTATAAGTATGCTGGAAAAGTCACCTGCTCATTCGGTCTAGCCCTATCAGAAGGAGCATTTACAGTAGACCTTGGACCACCACTCCTCCTAGCAGCAGAAGTATGAACTGATCCAGTGGTAGAAGATCTATAACTAAAATGGGCCCGTCTTGTAAGAAATGGGACACCAGGTAGCATGCAATTCATGCAAAAGCTCCTATAGTCACTCTCAGTGTTTAAGAAGGGCTCAACTGGAAGGCCTGCTACTAATAAACCCTTATCAAGGATGTGTGATTCATACTCTTAGCAAGGGGGTCAGCTGGGACAATCCTATCTCCTATATTCTGGCTGTGAACTCTCTCGTTGAGGTAAAACATGGAATCAATGTGGAAGTGTAGAAGGAGGCAATGGGAAGACAAAGGCACACCAGACTCATGGTATGGAGTGATGAGTTAAAGTCTGTCAGTACAAGGTAACCACCGAACTTGGAAAACAAAAAAGAACAGTGGGGGAAAAATGGAATATCAAAATTTGTGATAAAGATGACATGTCAAGCATGTGTGCATAATTATGATGATACTAAACGAGAGAAGAAATCTCAAATATGGTGAAAATCGTATCTCTCTTGATGACGGCGATTTTGTGTCCACCAAAGATAGCCACTCAAGATATAATTTACTATACGATCCCTCAAAGCTAGAGCAAGAAAAGGAAAGTGCTCATAGGCCCAATACTGCATAAAGGAAAATATTTAGAAGACACAAGAATGGTGGGTACAAGACATAAATAGAAAGAGAAGAGCATACCTCTCAGATGATATGGATCCCTCCTAAAGTAGCAAACACACCTCGAGATAGGTTAAACATCTCTTGGTACATCATGCATAAAGCTGCACCTCCTCAGTCAAAGTCCCTAATAATGGATAAGTCCTCTAATGTGCATAGAATATTAAGATCAATGGTATCCCTTTGTGTGTTGCAAAATGAGCAGCCTAATATCATCAAAATCAGTAAGTGAACAGCCTGCTTATCTAAAAGGACTCTGACATCATAAGTATAAATGTCAATCTGACTTCAGAGCTAAGAACAGGGGAGATGTGGATTTCCTCGTGGAGGGTCCATGCCTAATAAATCAACCATAGTCGTTAACGAGATAAAGGTCCAAGTAAGATAAAGCTCTAAGGCTCGAGGTTAAAATGGCAGACCAACTAACATCGTCAAGTCCAAAGGGATCACAGCCATCTCCTCGCATAGAAAGTGAAAAGTGTCTGTGGTGTCCCACCACCTTTCTGCCAATGCCCACAACAAAAGAATATTACCCTCTTGGGTATAATCTAGAGATAAAAACCGCAGCAAGCCAAATGGCTCAATAAACTCTTAGACTTGGGGATGAGCCTCTAGATAAGTGGAGATGGTAGACAAATTTGATCTACCTCCTTTTAATCTTATAGTTATACCTTTTGTAAAAAAAAAAAAAATTATTTTACATGCATATATTTTCTATAAACTAACGTTGAAACAGGAAAGAAAGGGCAAAATTGTCACATCCCAACTTTAGAGATATGACAGTCCTAGAATACGGGAAGACATAAGGTCACCCATCCCCATAGACCTACTTACACATGTACAAATCATGCCTAGGATCATACCAAATCTTATACAATAACTCATTTAAAATATTATATGAAAACCTTTAATTGTGGAAGACAGTAATTAGAAACTTCACATATAATCCTTAAGGAAATAATATTCATATTTCACTCGAAAACCTTAATAAATAACATCTCAAAATAAACATCAAAAATAAATATTCCCGGAGCATCTAATGACAACACTTCATAGCATGGTATTATTAATGACTTTAATAAGGAATACCCAAGCGAAGCAAAATGCTTGAGCCATCACCTTGCCTCCTCACATTTGCTTACCTAGAACCACACAAGGTAAAAGGGGTGAGATAGATGACCTCAATGAGTAAATGATAAAACACATACATTAACACATATTCCTTTGGAAAGGAAACTCATAGTTTATACACATAGTTCATGATTTTCAATTCAAGAATTAAGTTGCAATTTAGCAAGGGTTCAATTTAACAAGTTTGCAGAAATCATGCTTATAACACATAAAGAGTGGAGGCTATTACTCTAGTACTCGAACATATAGATGAGAGGTGGCCTTAAACCAAATTCCAAATAGAAGGCATGAAGCTGATTAGGCCCCACGACTAAAACTGCCCCTTTCTAGCTGAGGTGGATACACTACCTCTATCTATCAGGTTAAGACCATATGCACAGGTTCTGATGATTACCCATATCAGCACGAGGATTTCAGCATAAAGGGTTAAAGGTACCATAGCTAGAGCTAATGGTTTTCACATATAACAATAACATTTAAGGCAGCAATAACATGTATCATAATAACAATGGCAATTTAACTTTGAGCAAAAGATACAAGAATAGTGTAATTTTAGAAAGAATATAAGTTAGGATAATAATCACAAGGAATTATCATCATATAAACAAAATGGTTTTTGGACCAATTACCCTTTGGCAACCCAACAAGCTTTACAAGGAATTCACTTAATCATATTTGAGGAAAGGATGAACTTGGGTTTTAAGATCTTAAGGTTCACCTAACATGATATCATATATTTGTAATATAATATAATATCACTAACACTTGAAGCAAGATTGTAGTGTTTACTCACACTTGTAGAATGAATACAATGTTTACTCACTTTGTGGTTCTTTTGCTCCTAGTTCATGTAGCCCTTGGACTTCTAAGACTCCTCAAGCTCTATTATAATATTTAATTCAATACTTAGTATTTATTTGGTAATGATACTATCCTATCCCATAACTACCCCATGCACATATAACATTCACATATATTTAGAGTTGCACATATAAGTGTATCTCATAACTTGCACATACATGTTAACTTTACAAGTCTTGCACACTTAGCCTTAATAGGCCCATATGAAAACATATTATAACTCATGTCAATACCTTCCTAAGGTCAACATAATATCATTATCTTAATATCAATTCACTTTAACAATCATCTTAGTATACTTAACACTTCCATACATGTCAACCTATCAATAGCCTTTTAAATGTCATGCTTAACTCTTATGATCCATTCATTCAATCAATCACTTCATCAATTCAAGACCATTAATTCATTATCAAGTTATCATAACATCTATTTCCATATTTCTCAATCACATTTACATTCTAATCACAACATAAGGTTAAGATACCTTAAGTATACCAAAGTGCCTATAGGCTTGTCTAGTGTCATTCCTTTAACCAACATGTAATTTAACCATTTATCATACATAAATACATGTCAACAATCATTCAAATACATCACATAAAAATTATGGACATTGGGATAAGAATCCCAACGTAGGCTGAATGCTCTTATTAAAGGAAAAACTGAATTTTCTTACTTTTCTTACTTTTTGTCTATTACAGTAATATGTAAAAACATAGTTTGAACCAAGATTTTTCATGTAATCAAAATAAAAATCATTTTAGAATATAAACATGAAGGAATCGGCCTATATATACATTCATATGCATAAAAAATTCTAACTTTAGGTTGTAGGATGCAAGATCATGAGTTTTCTTATTTCCGGTACTTTCTAGTCTTTACAGTAATATGTAAACAGGTGGTTTAAACCATTATTTTTCATTTAATCATAGTAAATATCAGTTTAGAATATCCACATGTATTAATCGGCTGCCATTGATCATAATTATGCATGAAAATTCTAAGTATCAAGGTTTAGGATGAAAATTATGAGTTTTTGTGCTTTCCGTTCATTATAGTAATATATAAACACATGACTTAAATCATTATTTTTCATCTAAACAAAACAAATATCAGTTTAGAATATTAAACATCACAAATTGGCAGCCATTGAATTGTCAAATCATAAAATTTTTGAACTTTCAAGTTCTAGAGCGAAAACCTTCAATTTTCTTGTTTTTTGAAACTTTTCAGTCATTACAGTAATATACAAAAATATGATTTAATTCAATATTTTTCATCTAAACACATCAAAAATCCATTTAGAAATCAATTATGCTGGAATTGCCCCCCTTGAAGTGTTTATGCATAAAAAATTCAATTTTGACTTGTTGGATTTACCTTTGGAGAAATTACTTGAAAAGATTTGTGTTTTCGATAGAGAGTTAAATTTCTCTTTCAAAAACTCACCCAACTAAATTAAATTTGTAAAAATTAGTAAATAACTAGTTCAAAATAAATTTCTCATAATTTATTTCATAGAAATCAGATGGGAATTTCAAAAGAAAGAAAAACTTACGAATACGAGCGAGAAATCACAAAGGTGAAATATGTTTTCTTAATTTCGGTAGAGAGACTTGTTTTGAGAGAGTTTTTCTATCAAAATATAGAAAAACAAAGTAGTGGCTACTGGGAATAGAGTGTTGGCTGAAATTTTAATGTTTAAAGGTAGGGTTTTGGGCAATTTCCACTAACACCCTTAATGAACTAGGTTAGGAGGGTTTTTGGGTAGTGGGTTTTTAGGTATTTGGGCTTTTTATTTAATTTAGGGTTGATTATAGGTAATTAAAATAATTATATTTTTATCATTTTTTGTCAAATTTCCCCCAAAACATTTATTTAAAAAAAATTATTTTAAAATACTCATAAAATTATTTTATACTTAAAATTTGCCTTTTGCACGAAAATTCACTTTATGTAAAATAATTTATTTTATTCTAATGCGCTTCATGTAATTCATTTATTTCACAATAAGAACTCATATCATGCATATTAAAATTAATTTAACATGCCACATGCTCATTAAACACATAAAATATAAATTACCATAAAAGCACACATTTAGCCTTAATATTTATAAGTCAAGCAAATTGTCATAAAAATTTCTAGGGTAGGTGTGGTTCCTACAAAAATGGTAAATACCTCTATGACACCGGTACTAGACACATAGTGCTTTGGCTTCTACAGTAAGTCCGCTGGATTGGGATCATGCCTTGGGACTTGGTAGCTCTTAGTATGGCGACTACTAGAGGGTGAAGCCATTTTAGAGAGAAGTCAGAGTGAATGATTTCTAGAGAGAGAAAGAAAATTTAATAAATGAGAAAAGTTATAAAAAGTGAAAGGGGCACGCCTTTATATAGTACCTCTTGCATAGTATCTTTTAACGTGGGAATGCAATAGTGAACTCATTTCAAGTTAGAATTCAAAACTGTAAGTTTTTGCATGATTGTAATAGTCTCCTCCAAGCATCTGATCACTATTACTCAAGATTTAGCATACAAAAGATTTCTATGATTATAGATAGATATTTTGCTCCTACTAGATAGGACTGATAATTTTGCCAATCCTACCAGATAGGATGATCATGCCTACCAGACAAGACCAATGCTTTACTATTCCTACCAGATAGGAATATTACTGTAAGATCCTACCAGACAGAATTGTCATTATCATTCCTACGAGACAAAACTAGTACTTTGTTATTCCTACCAAACAAGGATACTACTTCTAGATCCTACCATACATGAACACTGCTTTTAAGATCCTACTAGATAGGGCCATCATCATTAACATCATCACAGCCTACTAGACAGGATTGTCGTCATTTCCATCAGACAAGAACACAGCTTCTAATTTCTACTAGACAGGAACTACCTTTTTCCTTTTAACTCTCCCAAATATACTAGGGGCATCCTTTTCATTCTAAAGTTCATACTCATCAGAATGGCCTACTAGTCAGAGTAATTTTAATGAGGGAGCAGTTGTGAACCCTTACTTTTGCACCTTTCAAAATTATAGACCATTCAATCAAGAAAAGAATCAATCAAGACTCCTAAATCATCTTCAAATCATTCAGGACTCAGTAATAAGCACAACACAATTGGAATCATAGAAAACATAGGAGAAATAAGTGCGAATGGGCGAAAATGAGCAGAACTGGTGGATTAGTGTCGGCTGTAGCACAGCTCTACGGCTTTACCAATGCCACAAAGCCTTTTACGGCATTACTACAGAGGCTTGTGCAGCAATCTGAGCGTGTTTCTATTTTTTTGCAATCCCACATTGAATATGAATAGCCTCTATGCTTCAACCCTCCTTCTATATATAGATGGCCTCTCTGCACTTCAAAAAACACTTACTCGGAGGCTTAAAAAGCACTAATTTTAAGTAAAATTGCTTTGCCTTTGCTCCTTGCTTTGCAAAGCAAGTTGGGGGGGTTTCTCCTTGATTCCCACTCAATTAGTTTAAGGCTTTTCACCTACTTATTTGAGGTATGTTCCTTGTCTAAGGCTTGTGTTGGGGGGGTTTCTCCTTGATTCCTACTTGATTAGTTCAAAGCTTTTTGCCCGCTTGCTTAAGGTAAGTTCATTGCCCAAGGCTCATGTCCGTCATATGGAGAAGGTGGAACTGCATTCCGTTGGCCCAAGGCTTGTGTCCTTGTATGGATAAGGTGGAATTACGATTCGATGGTCCGCTCCATCCGCCCTACATCCCCAAGCTGCGAAAGTATAAGGTAATCTTCTTTTCCTTTCTGTTTGGTTTAAAAGCTTATTGTCTCTTTTAGTTAGTTAATTTAATTGATTTACTTAGGTTGTTAGTTAATCAACTCAGTAGTCAATTAAGTTAATTAATCAAAACATAATAAAGTGGCTAGGCTAAATTAACCCCTTCATGAGACGGGAGAACTGTGTGGATTCTGATTCCCATTCAAAGGGATATGTAGGCATGCTTGGTTTAAGCATCGAATCTAATTAAAATTAATCAACTATCCCCTTATCACCTTCTTCACTTACTTTCATTTTTGTTTCCTTTACTTTATTATTAGGATTAGTTTAGGGAATGTGTGACTTCCTTGGAACCCATGAGGGCTAGAGGAGGTATCCCCTATGTTTGGGATTTTATTTGTAATGTTAGCTTTCTTTCGGATTATCACTTGTATTTATTATTGGATATGTGGAATCAATGATCATGCATATTATAAATTGTCCATGCATTTTAAACTATTTATGAAATGTATTTTTAAGTTACTTTAATATTATTTGGCCAAACATGGTTTGTTAAACTAAAAACCTAGCCCCAGAATCATCTTTGGTTTTGAGGCTAGTGATTTTTTCCTTTGGGTAATAATGGGAGTCAAATGGGTTTTTTCCTTATATTTTCCTAAATAAAAATAAATTAAGGTGGTGATTTTAAAACATTTTTCAAAAATAAGTCTGAGGGCTTCTTGGTGAGTTCTTTCCTAAATGAGCATTTCCATTCCCTTTAGCGGATCAGACCGGTGCTCGAGTGAGGCCTCACACATAACAAGAAAATTTTCCTATGCTCTAGCCAATAAATAGATAAGTCTAAACTAGACTTAGAAACTATAGCTCTAATACCATCTCTGTCACATCCTAAGTCTTGAGATATAATGGTTCTAGAACATGGGGAGACATAAGGTCACCAATGCTCATAGAACCCACTCATACACATGCAAACATTGCCTAGGATTGTACCAAAACATCATGTGTTAACTTAATTAAACAATTTATAGGGAAAACCTTAAGTTGCAGAAGAATAGTTAAAAAATACTTTAAATACAATCCATTAGAAAATAATATTTAGACTCCAAATAAAGCCTCAATAGATAATGTTTCAAAATAAATTCCCAAGCAATCATTCCTGGAGTGTCTAAAGATGACTCATCACTTTATGGCATGGAAATAAACTTGGACAAGGAAAATCCCCCAAGTAGAGTAGGTTGCTTGAGCTATCATCTTGCCTTTTTATAATGCTCATCTAAAACCTTACATGGAAAAAGGGGTGAGATAGATGGTCTCAATGAGTAAACAATATAGCTTACACAATAACATATATCCCTTAAAAAGGGCTCATAGCTCATAACTCATAGTTCATGATTCAAAATTTATGATTCATAGTTCATGATTCATAGTTTGCAATTTAGAAAGCTTCGCAGAAATCACACTTATAACACATAACACATAGAATGAAAGCCATTACCATAATCACTTAAACACATAGAGGTGAGGTGTCATCAAACCAATTTCCAACTCTTATCACATAGAAAAGTATGAAACTGATCAAGCTCCATGACTAGAATTGCCCATTCTATCTGAGGTGTATACACTACCCCTATCCATTAGGCTAAGACCGTGTGCACAAGTTGCGATGATTACTCACATCAACATAAGGATTTCTGCATAAAAGATTCATGGGTACCATAGCTAGAGCTAATGGCAATTACTTATAACAATAGCATTGAAGAAATGCAATCACATGTAGCACAATAAAAATAGGTGTTTAGCTTATCAAACAATAGATAATTAATAGTGTAGTTCTAGAAATAATATAAGTTAGGGCAAATAATTGCAAAGGGTATTTATCATCATTTGATAATCAAAAATGGTTTTGGACCAATTGTCCTTTGGCAACCCAAGCTTAACAAAGAATTCATATAATTATATTTGAAAATAGAAAAGAACTTGGGTTTCAAGAATGTCAAAGGCTCACATATCATGATAGTTTATACTAGTAACAATAACATAATGTTTACTCACCTTGTGGTTACTTTGCTCCTAGTACTTGTAGCCCCTTGAACTTCAATTACTCCTCAAGCTCTAATATAATATTTAATTCAATACTTAGCATTTGCTTAATCATCATATATCACATCCTAAGTTTTGAGACACGACGGTCTTAGAATATGGGGAGACATAAGGTCACCCAAACTCATAGAACCCACTTATACTTATGCAAATACTACCTAGGATCATACCAAACCTTATACAATAACTCATATTAAAACATTTATATTAAAACCTTATAAGTTATGCAAAAAGAGTGATGCTTTTGGGTTAGTTTCTTAACTCATAAGAGTGATGCTTTTGATGCATTCAAAAGTTTTGTAAAAAGAGTTCAAAATGAGAAAGGCTATTTCATTTCCACAGTTAGAAGTGATCATGGAAAAGAATTTGAAAATGAATTTTTTTGAAAATTTTTGCATTGAACATGGAATTTCGCATAATTTTTCCTCCTCTAGGACACCTCAACAAAATGGTGTTGTAGAAAGGAAAAATAGAACCTTGATTGAAATGGCTAGAACCATGTTTAATGAATATGGTTTACCAACTTATTTTTAGGTGGAAGCTGTTAACACTTCATGTTACATTTAAAATAGAGTTTTTAAAAGGCCCATTTTGAATAAAACATCTTATAAGTTATGGAATGGAAGAAAGCCCAAGATTTCATATCTAAGAGTTTTTGGTTGCAAGTGCTATATATTAAATACCAAGGATAACCTTGGGAAATTTGCCTCTAAAATCGATGAAGGCATTTTCTTAGGATATTCCACCACTAGTAAAGCTTATAGAGTCTTTAACAAAAAGACTATAGTAATTAAAGAGTCTATGAATGTTGTATTTGATGAATCTAGTAAACTTGATCTTGGGAAAGGTAGTGTTCTTGATGATCTTGTAGGTAAATTTGAAAAGCTTGGATTAGATCAAGATGAGACTCCAAAGGAGTTGAAGACTAAGTGGAAAACCAACAAGATCATGAGGATCAATCAAATCTACAAGAGGAAGATGTTCAAGAACTTCCTAAGGAGTGGAGATACCCCAAGAATCATCCCAAGGAACAAATCGTAGGTGATCCATGCAAGGGTGTAAGTACTAGATCTCATTATAAAGCCTTAGATAATAATTTTGCTTTTGTTTCTTAAATTAAGCCAAGAACCATTGATGAGGCTTTTAATGATGAGAGTTAGGTGATTGCTATGTAAGAGGAACTTAACCAATTTGAGAGAAACAAAGTTTGGGAACTTATTCCTAGACGCAAAGATCATCCCATTATTGGATGTAAATGGGTTTATAGAAATAAGCTAAATGAGCATGGTTTCATCACTAGGAATAAGGCTAGATTGGTTGGCAAAGGATACAACCAAGAGGAAGGCATTGATCATGATGAAACGTATGCGCTGGTAGCAAGATTAGAGGCTATTAGAACTTTGCTTGCTTATGCATGTCATATGGATTTTAAACTTTTTCAAATGGATGTTAAAATGCTTTTTTAAATGGATTTATTGAGCAGGAAGTTTATGTTGAACAACCCCCCAGTTTTGAACATCATGAACTTCCTAATCATGTTTTTAAATTAACCAAGGCCTTGTATGGTTTGAAACAAGCTCCTAGAGCTTGGTATGAAAGGCTTAGTACATTCTTTTAAAAAATGATTTTGTTAAGGGCAAAGTTGAAACAACACTTTTTGTAAAATGGCAAAAAAATGACAATTTAATTGTTCAAATTTATGTTGATGATATTGTATTTGGTGCTACTAATGAACATCTTTGCGAAGAATTTGCCAAGTGTATGACTAGGGAATTTGAGATAAGCATGATGGGTGAGCTCAAGTTCTTCCTAAGGCTATAAATTAAGCAATGCAAAGATGGCATCTTCATCAGCCAATCCAAATATACAAGAGAGCTTCTTAAGAAGTTTGGCATGGATGGTTGCAAAAGTAGCAAGACTCCAATGAGCACATCAACTAAGCTTGACAAAGATGAAAAGGGTAAGCCTATAGATGAGAAGAAATATCGAGGTATGGTTGGTTCTTGTAATACCCAAGGTTTTCATAGCTCATTAGAGTTATAATAATACCACAAAGTATAAATTTCTATGAACATAGTACTAATGTTATAGTGATAGGATGAAGAAACTTTTTTGATGTTAAGTGCATGATTGTGCATCTTTATGAAGTGTGAATGTTCATGTGCATTTTAGTGAGTTAAGTTGAGGTAATATGTCTTAGTTTGAGTTTATTATGATATGGGAAGGTAGGATTTGAAATGCCAAGTGAAAGGGAAAGGAAAAAGCTATGGAAAATTTTTAGGTTTGGAAAACGTGTTTGGACAGGCTTGTTAATCGGCCCTGGATTCAAGGCTCAAGCCCATGGGTTAGCTGGCCCACCAACGTCCAAATTTGGTGGGACTTAACTCAACTAGGGTTAGAATAAGTTAACTAAGGGTTAAGGTGAGGTTAGGTTAGGTTAGTCACTATTTGGATGATAGCCATCTTTGTTGACTATTGTCAACTTTGACACCTAATCTAATCCACTTTTCCATCACCTTGTCCACATGCATTTTGGTGATTATGAAAATCATCATTATGGTGCCAAGTCACCATCCACCTAAGGGCAATCTTAATCATCCATCTTGATCAATCTCAACTATCTATCTTAGGCAAAAATGTGACCAGTGATCTTGTGAGATTAAATCACTACCATTGATTTCATTTACATATAAAGTGAAAATATGTAAATTCCTCTCATTTGTAACCTAACATCAAAATCACACCCTCACCAAAACTTAAATTCTCTCAATTTGTTCTTCATCATGGGAACAAATTTAAAGCATTTTAAGGTAAGATTTCATGTTTAAGTGTCTCTTCCCTTGTTTCTAACCTAAGAATGATAAGTTGTTAACAAGTATATACTTTTCTTTTGATTTCTATGGTTGATTTTGATGGAGAGATTCAAGGGAGGATTTAGGTTGCATGTTAGATGAGGGAATATGAAAACAAGTGAAATTTGGGGTTTAATAAGTAAAAGGTAATAAAGAAAGCATGAGAAGATAAAGGGGCGTTGGGCAGACACGGGTGGCCCCACCATTAGGGTTCCAGCCGTGTGATAAGGGAAGTTTAGAATTTCGTCCATAAGCCTCCCACAGGTGGAGGCACGGCTGAGGTTTCACCTGTGGGAAGCCATGTTTTTAGCCATATTAGAATACTTTGTCCTAGTGTCTATGACATAATACTAGATTATTTTATTAATATTTTCATGGATTTCCTCATTCGTAATCCTATGATATAAGACAATGACGAATGATATGTTTATATGAAATGGTTAGAGTTTAGTTAGAAGGTTAAAGGAATAGAAATTGATGTATATTGTTTGGATGTGTTTGTAGAATCGAAAGGCAAAGGCATTGCTCGGGATACCAAGGAGCCTCGTTATAGTTCACGTTAAGTTGGCAATATAGGAGCTAAGGAGTAGGAGGTGAGTACTTAATAATATTTTTCAACTTCAGCTTTGAATATAAGCATAAATGTTAATTCATTTCTAATTTGGAATGCATTGCAATTCTTTGGCAAGCATTATTTACTTTCTTGATTATTGAGCCAAAGTGAATTATACATTCCTTTATGGCACTTGGCCAAAAGAGCCTATATTATTTTGATCTCATAACGTGACCAATAATGATAATCTAATTGTTATTGATATATTATCCATTAAATCATTTCATGGATTGAAAGGAAAAATATTGTAATGATATGATGATAAGCAGAATACATCAGACATTGTGCACAATGGTAATAGACCCGCGGATAGGGTAAAGAATATCCGAACCCTAGCTGGGAAGGGTTTAATGTCCCCAGTACATATGGCCTGATCAATTGTACGTGTGATGAGGTTTATAGGAGTGAGCAAGGCATATGCTGCCACTCGATTGATTATGGGGGAAACACACTGTTTCCAAGAAAGGAATTGTTTTGCTAAAGATATAATAATTGATACATGCATATGGGAGAAATTGTTTCAAAGAATAATTTTTGATCTACTTTACTTCATTACTATAAAGAATTACTTTTGAGCATATCTCATTGTTTAACCTTTTGATATTATTTTGTACTCACTGAGCATTGTCTCACCCTATAGTTGTTGTTCATTTTCAGGACTGGCTGATAGATCAACAAGGTAAATTCCAAGTTCTGCATCTCCGCTTGGAAATTGTATTGCTATTTTGGTGTTATATTGTATATACTATGTTATATTTTGAAAGTTTCACTCTAGAGCTCCATGGATTATAAGGTCTGTAATAATGATGTAATTTAGGATATTCATAGTATGTATATGGGTTGATATTATTTTACTCTAGCCTAAGTACTCGAGTAATGTGTGAATGGGTTATAACTAAAATAATGATAAATGTTATCTTATAGATGAATGATATGGTAATTAATGATAAGGAATAGTTGTCTTGGTTCTGATCATGGGATAAGGGTAGTGTGGCTTTCCTCAGAACTTAATAACTTATAAGAGGGTTCTATGGATTTAGGTAACCTTAAGTCTCCTTATGCCTTAGGATAGTCATGGCTCAAAGATGGGTCATGATAGTTCTCTTCTCTACCTTACAACATCTAGACCCGATATAATGTATAGTGTTTATTTGTGTGCACGTTTTCAATCTTGTCCTAAAGAATCCCATTTGCATGCCGTTAAAAGAATTTTGAAGTATTTACATGGCATATTGCATTTAGGGCTTTGGTATCCTAGAAATTCATCTTTTATAATAATCAATTTTTTAGATGCAGATTATGCCAGTTGCTTGTTTGATAGACAAAGCACTTCTAAAACTTATCATTTTCTTGGTGAATGTTTAGTTTCATGGTTTAGCAAAAAATAAGTTTTGGTAGCCTTGTCCACTGCTGAAGCAGAATATATGGCGGCAGGTTGTTGTTGCACTGAAGTTCTTTGGATGAAACAACAACTCAATGACTATGGTCAAGTGATTTATCACATTCCCATCAAATGTGATAACACAAGTGCCATAAATCTCTCAAAAAATCCCATCCAATATTTGAGGAGTAAGCATCTAGAGATTACACATCATTTCTTAAGAGATCATGTGCAAAATGGTGATGCTATGTTAGAATTCATTAATACAACTAACCAACTTGCTGATATTTTCACAAAACCCCTAAATGAAGAAAGATTAAATTTCATAAAAAGGGAAATTGGCATGCTTGATGCGAGCTCATTGCCTTAGATTTTCAAAAATACATAAAGTTTTTCATTTGCATTAAAATTTCATGCATCTTATGACATTTATCTTTATTCTGTTAAATTCAGGAATTGAGGTGATCCTTAAGTCATTTAAATTTAAATTTTTTTACCTTTTGCATTTTGGTTGCATGTTGGTTGCTTTATGGTTGATTTTTGGTATATTTAACCTCAATTACTTGACTTACTGTATTTTGGTATATTTCTGGTTGATTTTTGGTATATTTGATCCAAATTGCTTGAAATTAATATTCATTAATTTATTTTATCATAGTTTGTTGAATATACAATTATATTCATTTAAATCTTGAACTATAATGCCAATTGCATTACACTCAAATTCCTTCAAAAATTTTCAAGAATTTCTGTCTTTTTAAAATTCGCAGTCACTAAATTTAAAATTTTTAGCCGTTATCTTTGAGTTCAAAAATCTTACTCGCAATAATAAAATCGCGGATGCAATTTTTATTTTTTCAAAATTCGTGGTCGCAACTAGGTAGTCACGATCATGAAACAAAGTTCTAGCAGTATTTAAAACAAGCCGTTTTTCAATGGGCAAAAATCAATTTAATGCAAAAATTAGCCCTTTTTGATCATTTTTCAGCCCATTTTTGCCTATAAATACCCTTCTATTTCAAGTTTAACTATTCTTAAACATCTCCAAACTCTTTTCTAATCTTAAACCTTACTCTCTTCAACTCTCCTCTCATTTTACTTTCAATTTTCTTCTCATTCTCCATCTACTTCTCCATCAATGGCTTCAAGTAGACCCTCTAGAAAAGAGAAAGAAATCCAAACCTCCTCTCAACCCTCTCCTTTTGAACTCATGAGGGGAGTTACACAAAAGGAAAAGAAAAATTTTCTTAGGATTCAAGAGAAAACTATCTTACCCTCCAAAATTCCTTCCTTAGTGTGTCTCAAAACTTTAGGAATTGAGGATAGCATCATTAGCTACCTCAAAAATTTAGAATGGGGGCAATTTGTTTTTGTAGATGAAGATGGGTATGATGAGCTAACTAGGGAATTCCTTGCCACCCTAGTTATCTACAAAAAACTTCATCCTACCCATGGCCATTACGCCATACATTTTCGATTTTTTGGTCACCTATATGAGCTTTCCCTTAGTGATCTTGCCAACATCTTTGGTTTCCAAATTAAGGGTACCTACACCATTAATGATTTCTCCCTTCATCTCAACTCTTTTTGGACCAAAATTTCCATTAAGCTAAAATTCGATCCAAAATCCTCTTTAGCCAAACACATCAAGACACTTTCTCTTTGGCTTCTCCATAGGATTGTCACCCTTACCATCAATGCTAGAGGGGATAGAAAATGAAAAGGTTTCCCAAAGAGATCTCTTCTTCCTATATGGTCTTGTTAAGGGAAAACCCATCCAATTTGCTAGGTTTCTTGTAGACTAATTCCTTCACCTTTCTTTAACAAAAAAGGGCACCATTCTCCTCTCTTCCCACATTTCTACCATAGCCAAACATGTTGGGGCTCTTACTCCACCCAACATAACCATTCTCTAAAAACCAATTAGAAAACCCCTCATTGACTTTCAATACATGATCAATGCCAAGGCATTGAGAGAAAAGGAAGGGAAATATGATTATCGTTTTAGAGATGTTGGAATCTAAGCGAGGACTAGGAAAAGATCAAGGGTGGTGATAGGTGAACCTAGTCAACCACAAGAAGAGGAACCCCAAATAGCACCCATTGTCCCTCCATTTCATCCTCAAGAGGAAACCAATAGACTTCTTCACAAAGTCTTGAGGAGACTTTCACTTCTAGATCATATCCACTAAGCCATTTTTGATATACAAGGTCATATGGGTCTTCCTCAATGTAACCTCCAAGAATGGCAATATAGTAAAGAAGAGGAGGAGGCACATAAGGAGGCCCCTCATGAAGAAGAAGAGGCCCCTCATCAAGAAGAAGAGGAACCCAAAGATGGAGGAGATGATTAGATTTTTTACAAAAATATATATATTTTTTTGTTTTCTTTCTTTTGTTTAGCTTATTATGTTTCTAGTTTTTGTCTTATTTTTTATGCATTCCAATGTGGCATTATAAATTTGAAATTAATACAATTATCTATTTTCTCTATTTTTATCTTGTTTATTCTTTGATCTATTGCAATATATTTTTCTCTTTTTCTTTTTGATATTGCCAATGGGGGAGAAACATAAGAACTTAAATAAACTCAAATGAACATCACTTGAGAACATGTTCTCTACTTTATATTTTTTTATCATTTGTTACATAAATTAAGGGGGAGAACTTTTGATGGATTGAATTTTATTTTACATTTAACTTCTATTTTATATTTAAGTTCAATTGGATTGTCAAAATCAAAAAGGGGGAGATTATTGACCCAAGTTATTTCAAAACTTACTCAATCTCTATTTTGATCTTGTCAATCAAATTGAAAGTTATCTAATGTTTGTTCAAGTGTTTGTTTTGTAGAATATATCATATTTATTGATTGAAATTGAAAAAATCAAAATCTCCCAAAGTATATAAGTTGACTTATGAGTCACGCCCAAGATAGCAAAGTCGCGACCGCGACCACTAAATCATGAATGCGACCATGATTTCACGACCAAGATAATCAGAAGGCAAATTGTTCATTTTTCAGCTATGAGACTTAGAGAGAATCGCAATCTCAGTTGTGACCATAACTAAGGGCACAATACCTGATTCACGACCGCGAAATTCATACAGCATTCAGAGCTTGCAATGAATAGTTGAAGAACCAATGAGAAGATGCCATGTGTGATCTAGCCATTGTGAATTATGAAGATCGTGATTGCAAAATACTAGTCATGATCATAAAAATGGAGTAGCAATCGTGAAAAAGGCTTAGCGACCACGACCCAGCTCTGATAGTGCATTTAATTTAAGATATTATGGCTGTTGTGAGAATCCTTCTTGGTGTCTCTTTGTAATAGGAATTTATAGGAAATAAGCTATAAATACCCCCTCCAAAAACCCTCATAAAGCATCCAACAACTTTCATTTAAGCCAAACTCTTGCAATTTTAATTCTCAGAGCCTTACCTCTTTATTGTTATCATTTAGTTGTTGTAAGAGCATTAATAGCTCAAAGAGAGATATGACGATCCTAGAACATGGGGAGACATAAGGTCACCCACGCCCGTAGAACCCACTTACTCATAAATAAATCATGCCTAAGATCTTACTAAACCTCTTATAATAACTCATTTAAAACATTTGGATGAATACCTTAAATTGCGGAAGTCTAAAATAAATCATTACATATAAAATCCATGAGGAAAATGATATATATTAATAAGTATCAATCAACATTCCCGGAGCATCTAATGACAAGACTTCATAAAATAGTATTATTGATAACTTGGACAACGAATTTCCCAAGTGAACTAGAATGCTTGAGCCATCACTTTGCCTCCTCACATTTGCTCACCTGGAACCATACAAGGAAAAAGGGGGTGAGATAGATGATCTCAATGAGTAAACAATAAGGCACATACATATCACATATTCCTTTGAAAAGGAAACACATAACTTATACACAGTTCATGATTTATAATTCATGAATCAGGTTGCAATTTAACAAGGGTTCAATTTAGCAAGTTTGCAGAAATCACACTTATAACTTATAAAGAGTGAAGGCTATTGCTCTATCACTCAAACTTATAAAGGAGAGGTGGCCTTATACCAAATTCCAACTCCTATCACTTATAAAAAACATGAAGCTAATCAGGCTCTACGGCTAGAATCACCCCTTCTAGCTGAGGTGGATACATAACCCCTATCCATTGGGTTAAGATCGTTTGCACAGGTTTCGATGATTACCCGCATTGGCACGAGGATTCTACATAAAGGGTAAAAGGTACCATAGCTAAAGCTAATGGTAATCACAATTAACAATATCACATAAGGCAACAATAACATATATTCCAATAACAATAGTGGTTTAGCTTTCGAACAAAAGATACAATGATAGTGTAGTTCCAGAAAGAATATAAGTTAGGGTGTTAATCATAAGAAGTTCTCATTAGATACACAACTAGTTTTGGACCAACTGTC
>CANTUT010000529.1:1190000-1380299 GCA_947687605.1 Reutealis trisperma | reverse complement strand
AGCGGCACTTCTTCAGCTGCTCTATAAATAGAGCCTCCTTCAAGGTCATTTGACACAGTTTTTGAGGCAAAAACTCTCATATATTACTCTACTTATTGTGCTAAAATTCTCTTTGAAATCTGTCATTTTGAATTGTTTTAATTTGCATTTTATTACATTTTTTGCTAACCTTTTTGCTATTAAGATTCAACTTCAGAGCTCCAAATCCAAGGAGGAGCTTAGATCAAGAGCTAAACTCATTTCGTTCATCTGAAGGTCAAGAAAAGTGAAGGTATAATTCATTTCATCTCAAATCTAATATTCTCTTTAGATCTAAAACAGAAAAGATTTAAAATTTATTAATTTAAAGATCATAATTAAATTAATAAATAAACCAACACTTTTTTTTTCTAAAACCCCTCATTCACAAGAAGGAAAAATTGCGTGGTGTTTGATTTCTATTCTATAAGATACATAGGCTACCGTCTCTAAGGCATCAACTCCAAAATCATTTTTAATAATATTTTCCCTTTTATATTTGTTATTTATTTCCAATTTTGTACTTTTCATTTCTTTAGTATAGTTAGAAATGTGTGCTTTCTCTAGTACCCATAAGGGCTAAAGGAAAGATTGTTTTTATTTCAATCATTTTGACTTTATAATAATTAAGTGGAATTTATCTTTGTTTATTTATCTATAATTGTCATTCCATTTTGTCATATATACATGTTTCATGTATCATTTTATTTCAGTCCATGCATATACAAAAATTTTTTTTTAAGAGTTATTTTGTAACTTTTAGTCAAACTAAAAAAAATTATATTTTCTCAATTTGCATAATTACCAAAACCTTGTCCCCGAACCCTCTTTAGTCACTCGTGGATTAATGCATTTTCTATTGGGATAAAATCAAAATATTTTTAGAGCCAATCAATTTGGGTTTTCTTTAATTTTTTCAATTAAAATAAGTACATTAAAATGGCAACTCCCTTTCACAAAATCCAAATCTCACAAAATCCAAATCGCACAAATCAATTTTCTAAACTCACAGCAAGTTTCAATCGTGGAGTTTCTCCCGAAGAATATTTTGATTCTTCAGCGGATCAGACTGGTGCTCGAGTGATACCTCACAACCATGTGAAAACAAGACCTGTTCCTTCAATGTCAATCAACTCATTTTGGTTAATCCAATTGTCAAAGAGCCTCAATTGAGTCATATCCGCAGGTGAGCCTCCCCTTTTCTCCCAATCATACCTGATCATGTTAAGATCTCCTCTGCATAACCAAGCCATTTCCCCTTTTGGATTTAGTTTAGATATCCCTTGCAATACTCGTACTTTGTCACTTCTTATGGGGGCTCCATAAACAAAATTGCAGGCCCACTCTTTGTCTAAATTTGCCATATAACAGCAAGTGTGAATGAAATTATCAGTCTTCTTAATCACCATAATATCAATCTAGTCATTCCATCATATTAACAATCGTCTTGCTAGACCACGAGGAGACACATATTCAGCATTAGAGAACCTTATTTTCTTTCTGATCTATTCTAAGAAATCTTTGATATTTTAAGTTTCAGAAGCAAATACCAAAGAGGGGCGATGAGAGCGAACTAACTCTCTTAAAGCTCTCACTGTTAAGGATTGCCCCAATTCCATATAATGAACTTCATGGCGCCTATATATATATATATATATATATATATACATATATATATATATATATATATATATATAGTTGTCTATCATAGTACTGTAGTTATATTAAGATTGCATCAATGTATGTAGCCATATTACATTTATGCTGGAAAACTTTATTCTTGTTCTTTAAATTTATATATATGTCTTGGACTTGGATTTCTTATAAAGTCCATTTTAAGGCATTCTACTTGTAAATAGCCCACTGACTATAGTTTTAACCATATTTTTAGGGTGTTATCAATTATTATTATTATTATCATAATAAGTAGATGATCGGCATAATTTATCTATTTATTTATAGTTAATAATGAATTTAAAATATGAAATTATTATAAATTTAAATATTTGTATAAATTTAAATTTTATATTTTTTTATAAATTAAAAAATATTGTGGTTTTTTCGAAATCGTAAAAACGGTAGCGTTTCTTTCGAAATCTTAAAAACGCAGGAAGACAGTGTAACCCAGACGAAAGAGGCGTATAAGCCACAAGCTCCTTTTTTTCTTTTTTCTTTTCTTTTTTTTTTTTTTTTTTTTCCTATGGAACAGGCTCGTAGTTCACCAACCCAAAAATGGAGTGCTTATTTAGCAGTCTAAACTAAAATCGAAAACACTGAATCGCATCATCCGTTGCTTTTCTGCTATAGTTCTTCTTTTGGGGCCAAAGCAGCAGGTATAATACTTTGCTTATTGGCCCTCCTTTTCTAGAATCTACGCCTAACGTCTAAAAAAGACTTTTCTTGATTGATTTCACCTGTTTCTCTTTCTGGGTTTTTAAATTTATTTGACACTGTTCTCAAAACCCAATTCATTTTCTTGTTTTGTTTCTTTTCTAGTTGCTGTTGCCTGTTGTTGTTTTTGTTAGTTCTTGAGGTTCTCTTCCATTGTCTTTCTATTTCTTTATTAACCTCTTTCTTTTTCTTGTACATTTTTATATGGTAATTGAATTTCTTGATTCCTTTTCTTTGCAATGGGGACTTTATGTTACTGTAATGCATCATTGAATTTAATTGTTCTTTCCTTTCTTTCTTAGTTTTCTTTTGTCTCTGCATTGTAGTTGACATTTGTAATAGACAAATTGTTGATTGAAATTAAATTAGACTCAAATTTTAGTGAAAGATTTTGTTATAAATTTGATGTATTGGTTGAAGGCTATAAAAGTTTGGGTGGCTCTCTCATTTATGTATTGACTAAATTGATATAGGTTTTGTGGGGCATTAATTATCATTTGTTTTTCTTCTTTATATGAGAAATTTTGAAACTTGAATGAGAGTTTGCTTCTTGTCAAGGAATTTTATAGTGATATAAATTCATGATTCCTCAAAAGACATTGGTCGATTACATTCATGATCGTGCAGAATCTCATAAATAAAAATGGAAAATGTTGATGATGCCAGAGTGTGCTAGGATCTTTTGTTTAGATTATACAGGTGGGATCCTCAAGTTGCTTCATGATATTTGTAGTACTTGTAGAATGTTTTATGTTAAAAAACAATGAAATTTCAATTTAAGGAATGCTAATGTAGTTCTAGGCCACTAAACAATAGTTTAGAGTGGTAATCCTAGTTTATTGACTTAGAACTTCATTTATTTATGCAGTTGAGTCATCTGTCAGCCAAATTATTATCTAATAGGATTAATAGATGCTTTTTAAATCATGTGTATGATTTAAAGGAGAGCTAAGGGGCATTTTTTAACCTTAAAAACTGATCTTGGGATTAAAACCTTTATATTATTTAATAGGTGGAGTTAGCGTTAATAGTTCCATAAGACACTTAGTGAAAAGGTTCTCTTCCTGGGGCTTTGGTACATACCTAACCTGGTTGTTTGTGATGTTAAAATTGTTTGTCTAAAATTAAGCGACTCTAAGAAAGTGCAACTAGTGTTGGAATGTGTAATAAAATTAGGTGACTCTGAGAAAATGCAACTACTGTGACTGTCAATATCGCAGCTCGATTTTTGATAGGCTTAACATTGAATTTATTATCTGATTTATTATCCCTGCTTATATATCCTTCACTGAAATCATACATTCCTAATAATGTTAACTGTGATTTCTTTTTAGTATTGGGTTTTGCTGCTCAAAAAGTTACGAAATTGATAATTGGTCCAACCCTAACCCAGTCAGATTCATGTGTTATGAGAACAACAATCAGTGCATTTTAACCTGGTAGTGTAAGTGAATGTACCCAAATATCTGTTCTCAATTTCCTTTTTGAAATGTTTAACATAGCGTAATGGTAATTTTGGAGACCATTACTTAAGATTAGATCTCATTTCCACTTAAACTCAAGTGAATATCATAAAAGCATTCTTATATATTAAACAACATAATTGAATCTTATTATAGGATTTCTAATGCATTTCCATTAACAAAGCAAACAATTCTTAGAGGAGCATATATCATGATTAAATTGTTTTTCCAGCTTATGACTAAAGTAGTTCTTGAAGAAGGAATGATCAGTATTTTTTATTTTATTACTTTGAGGATTATGAACAGCAAAATTTGAGTGCATAGCTGTATATAGGTTCATACACACTTCATTACATATTTCTATGGGAAGGAAAGAATTTATATTTGCATGAACAGAAAGGAAAACAAACAGCAAAAGGTGAATGTATAGATATGTATAGATT
This sequence comes from Reutealis trisperma, assembly GCA_947687605.1. Classification (NCBI taxonomy): domain Eukaryota; kingdom Viridiplantae; phylum Streptophyta; class Magnoliopsida; order Malpighiales; family Euphorbiaceae; genus Reutealis; species Reutealis trisperma. Next base: position 1,375,984 of record CANTUT010000529.1, on the reverse strand, counting down.
GACACCCACTTGATTATATATTTTCATAGCAAGTAAGGGATTTCTCTAGCCATGAAGGTCTATGCATATTGATTGCCATCTAAACCTAGTAATATCTATCTTATAATCTTCTTATATGGTTCTATTCTTAAAAGCCCTCTACTTAATTGTTTTTGTCAAATGAATTATCTGTTATTAAATAGTCATTTAAAATGTCTCACATCGTGCCTTCTGCCTTAGGCTATGCCAGCATGATAGTTTGCTCTCCTATCAGCACATGCGCGAGAAATGCTGTCTACCTGAGTGGGCGATTTCAACATATGAGCAGCACCATTTTGAATTTTGTGTCCAGAGGACAATCCACTTCATTTTGTTTCTGTTTGAGCCCTGCACATACCAGGGAAAATTATGCTTGTTTACCTATCTCAAAGAGATTCTCTAGTCCATCTGTTTCTACCTTCCACACATTGCATAAAAGCTGTTTTGGATCTTGCTCATGTAAAGAGAGTGGAAGTTTGCAGTCACTTACTGTGAAAGGTTTATTTAATGCTGGAGGTCCTTTGAAGAGACGCAATATTTTACTGGCATATGAAAATCTAAACATTAGACTTTCAATGTCAAGACGAGGAATACTCTCCAAAATGAAGGGTAATGTGGGATCTATATATTGGTCACGAGAATGTGCCTCAACTGTCTTAATTTTTGGTCTCATGATTTGTTATTCGAGTTCTGAGCCAACACATGCTGAAGCAGCTGCAGAGAAGAAGGATGAGAAGAATGATTCTGATTTATCATATGTTAAATTCTCTCATGGAAAGAAAGTCTACACTGACTATTCCATTACTGGTAAGCACCAACATGTTAGGAGTATTTGCAGCTAGTTAACAATACATTTATATATTATTTGTTTACTTTTTCCTGCGGTCTAATACTTATTATATAGCAATGACATCATACTCACATACCATTGTTTCTCTAATCTTGAAAATTAATCGTAGTAGCTTAAGTAAATAGGTCAAAGCCTGTTGTCTAACGCTTATGCCTCAATTTTAAGTTTTCTTCTCCCTTTTTAGCTTTCATGTTACCATCATTAACTGCTCTCTGTATACCTTCCCCTTCACCAACTCATCAATAAAATTAACAGTTACGATCTGGAATTATAGTTAAAGCCAAATCACCAAAATTAATTACAAAATTTTCTCGAGTCATGAGCAAAATTAACTTAATATCTTTACTTGTGTTTGATGTGTCAGTCTCTGTGCTGTGCAGGAATACCAGGAGATGGAAGGTGTTTGTTCCGTTCTGTTGCCCACGGGGCCTGTTTGCGGGCTGGGAAACACGCTCCAAATGAAAGTGTTCAGAGAGAATTAGCTGATGACTTGCGGACTAAAGTATCTTTCTTATGCTTGTTCTACAATTGAGTATTTGGTTTCTATGAAAAACATGCTTCCTGGTGCACTATTTTGATTGCTTATTGCAGCTTGCTACATTGCCATTCATCGCCTTTGGCTGAGTTTGCTTTTGTACTGTATCATTGTTTTGGTCTCTCTCTCTCTCTCTCTCTCTCTCTCTCTCTCTCTCTGGTGCACTATTTTGATTGCTCATTGCAACTTGGTACATTGCCATTTTGTACTGAATCATTGTTTTTGGTCTCTCTCTCTCTCTCTCCCCCCCCTCTCCCTCTCCCTCCCTCCCTGGTGCACTATTTTGATTGCTCATTGCAACTTGGTACATTGCCATTTTGTACTGTATCATTGTTTTGGTCTCTCTCTCTCTCTCTCCCCCCATTATTTGGGAATCCCTTTTGCTAGAATTTGGGACTGAAATATGATGACCTTGTGCTGACCAAGATTAACCTATATGTTACAAGGAATTCCCTAATGATATCTTTAAATATGCATGCAGGCTTATCTTCTTTGCATTATGTTTATGTAAAAAAGGACCTCTGATTTCTGTTGGTTTGCTAAATTTGTCAGGTTGCTGATGAATTTATCAAGAGGAGGCAAGAGACAGAATGGTAAGAAATTTTAGTTGCACTCTTGTACAAGTTTGATTCCATTCCATACCATTGTGTATGCCCTTATTCAGGCACTAATGATATTGACCAAACCAATGTGTATTTTACACAACTAATTAAAAGGAAAATAAAAAAAAAAAGGAAGCCCTTGGATTCATGTAGGCAAATCATAAGTGCTGGTTTCCTAAAAGCCTAGGTATGGCATCTGACAGTCTTCAATAGGTTCTAGACTTCTAGTCATATGCAGCAATTTCTCTTACATATTCTGAAGTTTGCGCCAATCTGAAGAACTCACTGGTTTTCCAGGGCATATGATTACGATAATTATTTTGAACGATGATAACTGTTACCTATAAATTTATTTCTAATGACTTCACCATTCTGACAGGTTTGTAGAAGGTGATTTTGAGACCTATGTGGCACATATGAGGAAGCCACATGTTTGGGGGGGTGAGCCTGAGTTGTTCATGGCTTCACATGTTCTAAAGTAAATTACTCTCTCTCTCTCTCTCTCTCTCTCAACGTGTTGCTCGCTAACTGGGTATCGCTGAAAATAGAGTGCAGATACACAACTATGTATTTCTTTTCTTTTCTTTGTTTCATCCTTTAGAAAAATGCATGGAGAACAATATATTGAAGTCATGATACTTAAAACTGCAGGATGCCAATCACCGTTTACATGTATGACCAGAGTGCTGGTGGACTTATATCTATTGCTGAGTATGGTCAAGAATATGGCAAGGACAATCCAATCAGAGTTCTTTATTATGGTTTTGGTCATTATGATGCCTTGCAGATTCCTGGAAAGAAAGGTGGCAAATCAAAACTCTAATGACCATTTTAATTGAAAGTATTGTTTAATGTTTGTATCAATGAATAAAACTATGAAAACGATCATATGTTCCATGTAAGCTCACTTCTTGCATGATTCAACAGGATTTGCAAGCCAAATGTTACTTAAGAATCTTTAGAGCTTATTTGGTAATAAAAATTTACTTGAATATCAAATGCATGAATCTATGATTCATGAAATTCAAACATAGGGTCTATGTTTGAATATGAATAAAAATTTTATTTGAAATTTCACCTCATTAAATCTATGGAAATTTATTATACCTGAGCTAAATTTTGCAAATAAAATTCAAAATTTATAATGTGTATGAGTTGGGCTTGATTAAAATTAGTGGATTTTACTAATAAAATTTAAACTTAATAATTAGAAAACCAAATATGAGAATTCATTTGATGAAACTTATTTACAAATAGGGCTGTATGAGTAAATACTCAAAATTATCTAATCTCTGTTTATTTTTTTCCCAATCATAAACCTAAGCAAGACAATTCTTGTTTCATGAATAAATTTTGAATCCATAATTTAGAACTATCCTTAGTTACCACTAAGCTTTGTTGTAGTGGTATTGGAATCATTCTCAAGATTGTGAGGAAGCTTTTTCTTTTTGAAGTTGTGAATTTAATTTTTTTTTTTTTAAACAAGATTTATATACACATATGGTTTAGAGACAAGATATATTTATATAAAATTATAACGATTTTATAAAAGTGTGAAGGTACTAATTTATATGATCAATACACACTTTTTACAAGCAATGTACGATTCCGAAATATCAACCCATCTTCTCTGCATTCGAATTTAATTCAATTAAAAAGAAAAGGATTATCCTCTGCATTTCTCTTTTGAAAGGGTTTCAGTGAAAAGGAGTCCAAGAAGCCCAAATTACTTACTTGTTCTTTTGAAAGGGTTTAAGTGAAAGGGAGGCCAAATTACAAAGGGCCAAACCCAAGTGCAGGAGAACCTTAAATATTTATATATATATATGCTTTTTTTTTTTTTTTTTTTTGAGGAAATTAAACCAAATACTTTTTTTTTTGTTTTTTTTTCAAAAATATCCTTTTGTATTTTTTAGATTTTTAAAAATGTCTACATCTTTAATATACTTATTATATACCTTTGAAAGTATAACATTTTTTAAATAGAAAATTTAATAAGGTGTATTTAAAAAAAAAAAAGAAGAAGAAGAAGAATAGGCATGTATGAGAATATTTTGTTTTTTTAGGTACTTGTGTAAAAACCTGTTTTTCTTTAAAAAAAATTATATGAAACAGAAATTTTTAACTTTTTTTTTCAAAAATATCCTTTTATCTTTTTAGATTTTCGAAAATGTCCTTTTTTTTTTTTTTTTACTTATGATCTACCTTTAATATATTTATAATATATTTTTGAAAGTTGACCATTTTTTAAATAAAAAATTTAGTGAATTATGTTGTTTGAAAGAAAAAGAAAGGAAGACATAAAAATATTTTGTCTTTTTTGGGTTTTTGTGTAAAAACTCTCTGTTTTTTTTTTTTTTTTCCAATGTCAAATCTACAAAATCATAAAGGGTCACAAAAACTTTCTAGTTCTTGGTTGAAATTGGAACTTAAGATTTTTAATCATAAAAATAATTTTATCATTAAATAAAAAATTGATTGGTAGGAAAGCATATTTTGGCTAACAAAATTGGTTTATATAATGATTGGCAAAATCGTGGTTAATCTAAAGATTTAATAAAATATTTTAAGTGATTTTCAACTCTATCTAAAAGAATTTTAAAAAATATTTGTAGCCATCTTCCAAAAATTACAGAACTGTTATATTTAATTATGATTATTATAAATGTAAATAAATACGGGTTATTGTTCCTACATTGTTTAATACTTTGAAAGTATTCAGTCAAAAAATACATTGAAAATCATGAAAAAGATTTATTAATGAGAACACGTCTTGTTATAGCATTACCAATGCACTCAAACTCTTTTTATAGAGAGTTATCTCAAAAATTAAAATTTTGATGGACTCTTTATCTTTTAAAAATTAAAAAAGAGAGTTAGTTTTACTCTCAATATCTATATTCTAATTTTAATTAATGTAATATAAATTTTTATATATTTTATTTAAAATAATTTTAGTATTATTTTTTTATTAAACAAACTTAAAACATGAAAAATTAAAATAATTAATACTTATAAGATAAAGTAAAATAAAAAGTAAAATATAGATAATCTATTAGATTTAAATAAAATTTTTTATATTTTATTAATTAAATACTTTTTATTAAATAAAATTTACCTTTTGAAATAAAAAGTACTATTAAATATACTCTGATTATATTAAATATGATTATTATTATATCCTATACCACAGTTAAAAATATGCAAATAGTTTGAATCTTTTTTTTTCCCCAGAAAAATAAAGCTTTCCATTAATCAATGAGAATGAGATACATCCGCTAATAATAGTCTATCAAATTTAGAAATTACATAAAATGAAAATCTCCCAAATCAAACAAGAAATTTTTCCTTGCGATCCAGTAACCTGTGTTGTTTGCCTCTCTATAAATAAAACTAAGGCCTTGTTGAAGTCTTCACAACTCTGAACAATTACTAAGGAGTCATATCGAAAGATAAGGTTTATATACATAATTTTAATGGACACAATCTACCTTGATTGACAATGTATATCATTACTCTGATTAAATAGAAAGAGCACTTTATAAAGTGAAATATGGGGCACACTTTCAAAAGTAAAATAAAGAAAGAAAAGTCAACGTAAAAAGGCCTTTTTTTTTTACAAGGTATACATAAAAAAAAGTTAGTAATTACTCAGTGAAAGGAATGGGGTTCTCGGAATCTCGGTACTACACCAGGGAATGTTTTATTTAAATCAGCTTAGGAAAAAATCTCTGAAGTGCTTGCTGGAAACAATGTTCTTAAAATCCGATGGGAGTTTGAATCAGTCACTTTGTCTGTTTGCAGTCTAATTAATTTGGCTGGTTCAACCATCTAGTCCAACTTTATTAATTAATTTTATTTTATTTTCTTTTTATTTTTAATTTTTAAAAAAAAAAATTGAGTTCAAAACAACATTGTTTAGATAAATTTCGATTCAACCAATTCCTTTTTTCAGTTTTTTTTTTTTAATGTTCGAATCAATGGTTATCTAATTTTTATAATTTAAAAATCAAAATAATGACTGATTTCTAGTTTAATCGATCCAACTGATTGGTCCGATTTGATTTTAATAACAATAATTAGAAACTCAAACTCAAGTCTCTTTCCTCTCACACCTCAAGCTGATTTAAATTAAAAAAAATTATACAAAATAATATTATGTGATTTGAGCCGTTTTCACTTTAGAATTCATAGAAAATTTTCTGACAAAGTAAGATCTATGTTTTACTTTGTTTGCAAATAAGAGTTTTTATCACTAACATTGTTACTTCATACTAATATGGCGCTAACATAATAAATAATACTAATAAAAATAGTTGTTTTGTCATTGATTTGGCATCTAACTACATAAAATACGTCTTAAAATTTTTATTCTAAAATAAAAAAAATTAAAATTATTATTCCAAATGAAAATGAATAATTTAAATTATTATTCAAATGAAAATAAATAAATAAACTATTCTTAATCAAAATAAATTATAAAATTCATATCATCAATTAAAAAGTTTGAATTCCAATTAGAATCTCATAAAAAATAAATAAACAAATTTTGATCTCAAAAGTTGAAGATTGAAAAAACAAGTTCAACCTTAAGCTAAAAAATTGAAAAAACAAGTTCAACCTTAAGCTAAAAAATTGAGATTTGGGACCTGGTTGCTTGTTTGAACTCGATATCATAAAATAAACTCTGAAGAAGCTATTATGAAGGAATAGCATGATCTATCTACTCTAACTACTAAATTCCATAAAGGGAAAAAGCTAGATACAATGGAACAGCAGTTGGAAGTAGACCATGTGGTAGATGCAAACGTAAGAGAAACAAAAACGATAAATCAAAAGTGGGTGAAAGATCATGTGTTTGATGCACGTGCACAATAGAGAGCTATTGAAGGGTAAAAGACCTTTGTCACTGTAGTAGTCCCTAATCAAAATATGGAGAGCCACACTAAAAAGCTCATGCACATGTAAGGTATAAGACTAATTAAATGCACTCTAACAGAAGATGCTTTTAAAGTTGGAAACCAATAAATGTTTTATAATTTTTTGTCATATAAAATTCTCTTGTGTCTCATCACCATCCTCTTTCATTAAATACTGCAGGTGATGTCAAAAACCTCCAAACCTTGGAAAATTCTTTTAATGACATTAATACTTCTTATGGACTCTTACCTTTTGGGCCAGTTGCAATCTGACCAAATGGGCCTTGTGGACAATTCTTTAATAGTAAACAAATATCTCAAATATACATATTACTCAAACCTTAGCACAATCTCCCCATATACAATCAAATGAGACCACTGAAGCCCATGATGTAAGTGAATCACCTAAGCCTATCTCTTCTTCTTATTTAGGGATGACAACGGGGTAGGGCATGGGTAGAGTAATATAATACCCTTACCCATACCTAAAGAGGTATATGTCTACCCAAACTCGTACCCATACCCATTTGAGTAATAAATTTCAAACTCGTCCTTATATCCATAGGGTTTTGGGTAACCTATTACCCGAATAATTACCAAATTACTTTTAAATATATGCGTAAATTTAGAATATTTGATTTAAAAAATAAAATGAATTTGTATAATAAAAAACATAGTGATTTAGGATAATTAATTACTTGATATTTATGATATTTGATTTGATTACTTGATATGAAGTTATAAATACTAAAATTTCAAAGAGTATAATGTTTTAATGAGTTGTTGAATTTAATGAGATACTATTAAAATGTTTATCTAAATAATGATTTTATGTAAAGAGAAGTAAAAATAAAATGGAGTGAATTAACATTCATAAAGAAAATGAATAATTGTCACAAATAATATTAACTTCAAATATAATAAGCATGAAATATCTAAATAGTAGATTTATCTCAAATATACGAAAATAATTTTTTATTTTGCTATTTTTACACTCAAAATTATGAGAAGCAAAAAGAAAAACTATAGAACAATATTAATTTAATGAAAGCTTATTTAATTGTGGAACTAGAGAGAGAAGAATATCCTAAAAAAATAAAAGAAAATTCAGAGGAACAAAAAAGAAAATCTAGAGAGAAAATACAATGAGGTAGAGTTTGAAAATAGAAAATTTGTAAAGAGTTTGAAGAGAGCGATTCTAAGGAAAAAAAATGGAGATCCAAAAAAGAGAAAACTAAGGAAAGAGAATGAGCAGAACCACAAAATGAGAAAATAAGAGAAATTTAGTATTAGGCTTAACATTATATATCAAGGATATAAAATGACTTTTTTGTTTTTAATAAAATGATAAGGTATAATAAATTATTTCACTAAATTAAATGACATTCTGATAATCTAAATGAAATTATTAAATTACTAAAAATTTATTATCAAAATGACATAGTTTTAATGACTAGAATACAAATTATTTAAGGACATTTAGGTCAATTCGAACATATTTTTATATTTAAGAAAATATAAAAATTATTTTAAATACTAAAATACTAAAAACTTTATATAAAATAATAAAATATATAAAATTTTATATAAAATATATAACCCCAATAGTTTGAGTAGGTTATGGGTAGGGTACTACACTATCCGTACCCTACCCAAATCCAATGCTATTTTTTTGGGTATTGGTCTACCCATACCCATTACCTAATCAACTCAAGTATTACCTGTTTTGACCGAATAGGATTCAGGTGGGTACTTATAAGTAGAGTACAAATTGCCATCTCTATTCTTATTGACGTATAAGAAAAAAAGGCATTTTTAGAAAAACTCAACCCCATTCAAATCTAGCTTAAAATTCTATAGCCACAGAACAAACACCCTTTAGATGACCTACCTTTAGATTGCTTAATTCGCATTGCCATTGAAATTCATTTTCCTTAATACATTCAAGATAATCAGTCAGTGATGATAGAGGAAGCTATTACCATAATCTTTTGGAATCTTAGAATAGTTTGATCTTCCAAATAATAGCTCCATTGCAATTAAGACACTGGAAGAGGATTGCTAGAAATGGCCCAAGGGGTAATAATAGGGTTGTTCTTGAAGAATTAAATATTGACAATGCTATTAATTTTGATATGATAGGGCAAAAAAGACCAGGGGCTTGTAATGAAGAATAAAATGTGGTGAAGAAATAGAGTTTGGATCTAAAGCTTTTTTTACAAAAGAAAAATATATGTGTAAGAAATCCAACTTCTTCTGATGCAATAGTGGAGGGTGCCAACTAGAAGTGGCCCTAGATAAGGGTTCTAAGTTAGAATTTTAGGGGTGTAGGGAATGCTCTAACATTCGATGATTTATAAGAGATTTCAAAATCCCATTCCCCAAAGATAATTTTTCTAGCTAACACAAAAAATAAACCTATGGTGGTTCGAAGACTTTTCTGAGATGTAGCTATAAAGAGTTTATTTGCATGGATCCTATAGGCCAAGTAGGAGAATTGGCATTAGCCTAAAAATTTGAAATTAATTTGATAGTGAAATAGCAGGACTCTTTCTTTTTTCATTGTCTTATAAAACATCCTCAATCTTTATCTCAATAGGATTTTATTGCTCTTTATATTAGGCTTTTGGATACAAAAAGGAAGGAACAATTTGACCTTTTTGCAGTCTATAAAGCTAATTTGAGTCAAGAAAATTCTCATGGTAATGAATTTCAATGTATTATTGAGTTGCTAGGAAAAGAAGGGAAAAAGGTATATGAAGTAGCTAGAAGTACCTCTTTTAGGGATTTTCTTAATGACATGGGATTGATTGATCTCAGTTATGTGGACTATTACTTTACTTGGACAAACAAGAGATATGATGATAATACTATCCAAGAAAGGGTTGATAGGTGTGTAGCCTTTGTAAATTGGATTTTGGTGTTTCCATCGTCCAAGCTATTTCATTTGAAAGATCTAATGTTTGATCACCACCCTATTTTAGTTGATAAAAATCCATTTGCTTTGAAAAATAAAAGATATTTTTACTTTGATGCTAGATAGACTAAGGGTGATTCAGTAAAATAGGTTATTCAGCAAGCTTAGCAATCCAATTTTTGAGGCTCTAAGCTTTATTGTGCCTATTCTAAGTTGAAAAATTATCATCATGATCTTATGCAATGGTATAGGCATAATTCATGTAATTCCTAGAAGAAACTAGAAGAACTGAAAGCAATTCTCAGTCAACTTAAAACATAGCAAAGAGATTGGGCTACTAATAAAATTAAAGCAATTAAAAATAGAAATTGCTTCTGAAATAAGAAGGGAGGAATTATTTTAGGATCAGAAATCAAGACAAACATGGCTTAATTGGGAGATAAAACACCTCTTTCTTTCATAAAACAACAATATAGAGAAGGAGAATAAATACCATTGCATGCTTAGGTGATTCTTAATTCAAGTGAACAAGTTCTAAAGAGGGGATGGTGCAGCTTGCTATTAACTACTTTAGCAACATTTACACTTCTAATTCTTCTTAATCATTAAAATATTGTTGCTAGTACTATGATAAGGAGAGTAATTGATGATATGAATCAAATGCTCATTAAAGAGGCCACTTCAGCTAAAATTAGACGTGTTGATTTTACCATTCATCCTATGAAGAAACCTGGAGATGATGGGTTGACAACAACATTCTTTCAACAATATTGAGATCTGATTGGTCTCACCATATGTAGATGTGTTAAAAGCTTTTTTATAATAGATACTATCTCTCAAATTATTGGAGAGCCTAAGAGTGCTTTTATAAAGGGGAGACAAATTTTTAACATCACTATAATTGCTCATGAGCTTATACATCATCTTAAAAGCAAAAGAAGAGGAGAGTTTTAATGGCAACAGGCAGGGATTTCTTAACCATCATGGGGATTAGACAAAGTGATTATCTTTCACTTTATCTTTCTCATCTATGCTAAAGGCTTTTATGACTTAATTTCTGAAAGGGAAAATTGGAGCACATTTATAGCATTAATATTGTTAAAATATCTCCATCTATATGACATCTCCTCTTTATTGATGATTCTTTTCTTTTCTTTAATGCTTGTGATGCTAAAGTGAGGGTTGCATAGGTAAGTCAGTAGTCAAAATTTTTATTCACAATACTCCTCAATTTTGGCATAGGAAAATAGCTTATATGTTAAATATTTTTAATATGTAAGCAAGATAAATATTTGGGCCTCCTTTTTGTGATTCAATGATCAAAGAAGCAAATATTTGCTAAATTCAAGAGAAAATAAGGCAAAAAATTATGAGATGAAAAGAACAATTGTTGTCTCTTGCAAGAAAGGAAATTTTGGTGAAACCAGGTGCAAGTTCTATTTCTATATTTTCCATGTTGTATTTTAAATTGCCTATCATCCTATGTAAAACCACTAATAGAATGGAGGCTCGGTTTTAGTGGAAACAAAAAGCAGATGAAAGGAAACAATATTAAGTGTCCTAGAAGAATCTATGTAGAAGAAGATGAATGGAGGAATGGGATTTCATCATCTAAAAAGCTTCAATTTAGCCTTAACCATCATGGGGGGATTAGATAAGGTGATTCTCTTTCTCCTTATCTCTTTCTCATTTGTGCTGAAGGCCTTTATGATTAAATTTCTAAAAGGAAAAATTAGGGCACATTTCGAGAATTAATATTATTAAAAGATCTCCATTTGTATCCCATCTCCTCTTCACTTATGATTTTATTTTGTTCTTTAGTGCTTGTGATGTTGAAGTGAGGGCTGTATAGGCAAGTCAATGGTCAAAATTTTTAGTCACAATACTCCTTAATTTTGGCAGAGGAAAATAACTGCTGTGTTGAATATTATTAATATAGGCAAGCAAGATAAATATTTGGGCCCCCATTCTGTGATTCAACGATCAAAGAAGCAAATATTTGCTAAGATTCAAGAGAAAGTAAGGTGAAAAATTATGGGATGAAAAGAATCATTGTTGTCTCCTGTAGGAAAAGAAATTTTGGTGAAAGTAATTACAAGTTCTATTCCTATATTTGCCATGTCCTGTTTTAAATTGCCTATCAGCCTATGTAAAAGCATTAATAGAATGGTGACTTAGTTTTAGTGGAGGCAAAAAATAGATGAAAGGAAGCAACATTGGGTATCTTAAAGGAATCTATGTATAAGAAAAATGGAAGGAGGAATGGGATTCCATGACCTAAAAAATTTCAAATTAGCTCTTTTTAGGAAACAAGGTTGGAGGATTCTTTCAAATTCTTCTTTGGTCTCAAGAGTTTTATAAGGCAAATATTTTCCATTTTCTTCCTTTCTTGAAGTTGGAACTAGTATTTATCCATCATGAGCGTGGAGTTTGAAGGTAGAAAAGGATATTTTGAGACTAGGGGTTAGATGGGACATTCATGATGGCAATTCAGTAGCATGCTTTCATGATGTATGGCTACCCACTTCTTTTCCATATAAGCCTCAATCCCTATAACATGGGTAGGTAGATGTATACTGGGTATCGCAATTGGTAAGTCAAGCTATAAAGAAGTGGGATGCCGAAAATGTCGTAAGATATTTTGCTCCTGATGATGCTCATATGGTTGTTTAATAGCTTGCATGTAAATGATGTTATTCAAAGAAGATTTCTTGATCAAGTTGGGCTTTGTCAATGGCGTGGTGAGATGGAAACTGTTAAACATTTATTTTTGTTTTGTTCAAAGGCTATTGTAATATGGATAAACTCCTTATTAAGTCTCAAGTCTTTTCTATTTAATAAGGCTTTTATTATGGACTATTAGAAGGAAATTCCTTGTAATATTTCTCAATCTAATTCAAATTTGAAATTCATATCACTGGTTTTTCACAGTCTTGTAGTTATGGAAAGCCAAGAATCACCTTTTATATCAAAATGAGACTTGTACAGATGTTGAAATTTTACTCAGAGCCTCATGCTATGATGAGGAATTTAAAGCCTCATTAACTATGGGAACTTCTTTGAATCCTCCAAGTTCACCATTGAATTCAGTTCTGACCTGGACTCTACCTCCCCAACATTTTGTTAAAATTAATCTAGATGTAGCAGTTAAGAAACATAAGAATATAGGTAGTATAAGAATATTAATTCATGATCATGTACAATAGATTTTGGCTTAACTAGATAAGAAAGTCCAATTTCAAACTTCTCCTTTTATTTTAGAAGCTTTAGCTCTTCATAAAGTTGTGATGTTGGTTGAGCTAAGAGGTTTTCAGCAAGTGATTTTTGAAGGTGATTCAAAAGCTGTGATGCATGCGACAACAGGGACTATTACACTTGATATCCCTAACATTTTGTTAAAATTAATCTAGATGCAGTAGTTAAAAACATAAGAATATAGCTAGTAGGATTGAGTACGAGACCTGGATATATCGAACTGTATCAAAAAAATTGAACTAAAAATATTTGTTAACCGTTCAGTTTATGCCTAGTTGAGTTTTGGCTCATTTTGCTTGAAATCGACCCGTAATGTCCATTACATTGCTCTAGTAACATTGGTGACTTCTATGAACGAGCTGATATTCTCTTCTGTGTTAGAAATCTCTTAATATATAATGTTCATTCCCATGCCCAAGTAATGTTGGTATTGACTGATTTTAAGATATGAAAGTGATAATAAAGAGACTCAACTGTAAGCTTTTTTTTTTTTATTTTTTTTTATTTTATTTATTTTTTTTATGCCTTTGTTTAATTTTAATTATATGTGTATTATATTTATTTTTAATATATAAATAATAAATATATGGTATTATATAAAATTTTAGTTCAATGCCATTTTAGTCTCTTATCTATGCGACTCTCTGCTTTTATCAATTTAAAAAACTATGTTGAATTTAAAAACCTTTGTTTATGCTATTGGAACTGCCAAACATGATCAATTAGAGTGAAATTAATGGAGAGATGTTTGATCTTTGATCTATTCTTCAATTAGAGTGAAATTATACAGCTGCTTAGCTCAAATGCGTGAGTGAATCCAAACTAGGATTCTTGATTTTATATTATTTCCTTTACTTATAATTTTCTATAATTTCTTTTTCATTTTGACTAAAAATTTAAAATTGGTCTCAATTTTTTTTTAAATAAAAGGCAAATTATTATTTAATCCTAAGATTTGACTTAATTAATTAATTTATCTTTACTTTTTGAAAAATTAACTAACTAGTCATTAAATTTTCATTCCGTTAGATTATTTAGTTATTTCATCTAGTTTTTATAATTTTTTTTGTTAAATTTATAAAAAATAACTAAAATATCCTTATATATAAGACATATAATTTTAATTTTATTATTTAAAAATAAAAAATTTAAATTAATGAAAGTAAATAATGTTTATATAATTATATAATAATTATATTTAATATCATCAAATTATAAAATTATTTATTATTATATAATTATATAAATATTACATATAATAAAAATAAAAAATATTTATATTAATAAAATTAAATCATAATTAAATGATTATTACACAATTATATAATTATTATTTTATTTTCTTAATTTGATTTTTGTATTTTTAGATAATTAAATAGAAAGGGCAATGGGGCGAGGCAGTGTAGATTTTGAGATATTCCCATCCCCACCCCATGAATGACAAGGGCAAAGGAGGGCAGGATAAATCGGATTCGGGGAGAATGTGAGGCAAGGATGAGAATCTCCATTTATAATTTTATTAATATTAAAATTTCATAATTTATATATTTTGACAAAATATTATACATATTTATATTAAGTTTTATATATTATTAATTAATATTTAAAAAATAATAATATAATTAAATACTCAATGATATAATTTTAAAGAAAACTAATAAATATATATATATTAATTTTATGCAATTGAGACGGGGTAGGAAGACTCAATTCCCTCCCCGCCCCATTACAATAAGCGGGGCAGGAATTTTCCGTTTGGTTTGGAGAGGAGCCAAATTCTCCATCGGGGTGGATAGGGTTTTAACATCCATATAATTAAATTAAAAATTATGTTCATTATATATACAAGAATGTCTTAGTTATTTTTCATAAATTTATCAAAAAAAAATATAAAAACCAGATGAGATGAATAATTAATTAGTTTATAAAAAAAGGACGAATTAGTTAATTAAGTCAAATTTTAAAAATTAAATATTAATTTATTCTAAAATAAAAATATTTTTTATTTACAATTTAAAATATAAATTTTTTTAAAAAAATTATAATGGGTCCTACTGTTTTAATTGGTCGACCGATAAGTAAAAATATTTTTAGTTGGTATTATTTGCCAGTGAGCATTACGTCAACATGCAGTAATAATATTTGTAACGCTGACAAAGTAATGTACAAATTTGATTTTAGCAAAAAGAATTTTCACGCACCTCAAAAGAAAAACGAATTAAATCGCAATGTGCTTTTGCCTATTTTCATCATTTAAATATATAATCAAGTTGAGTTTATTATATTATTCAATTTTAACTTGATTAAAATATTTGAAATTCAAAATTTAATTTGAATTTAACTAAATTCTATTTTTTATACTTGAACTTGAACTCGAACTCAACTTAATAAAATAATCAAAATATTTAAGTTAAATTCAATTTGATTTAATTAATATTAAAATTTTAAGTAAATTTATTTATTAATTTTAATTTTTCAATTAACACTCAAATTTGAGTTTAAATTAAAAATAAGTATTGAAATATTAAATTGTATTATATATATATATACACCCAATTAAAATTACAAATCACTTAAATTAAATATTATCATATTTAAATTTGGTTTGAGTTATTATTAGAATCTAAGCTCAAATTCAAATATTTTGTGGATCAAGCTCAAATAACTTAAGTTGCTTCTAATTCATTTATAACTATACTATACTCTATCCATTCTGAAAAAAATGGTCAATAACTAAAAATCACCATTTTTAAAATAATAATAACTTTATCATAAATTGTCAAAAAGATCCTTATTAATTGCAATATAAATTTAGGAAATATCTCTCATACTTAAAAAATAGAATCATTTTACTATTTTTTTTATTGTATTACTAAATAGCTACCTATTTATAAATAAAATTTATTTTTTTAATGGCTACTTTTTTCATAATGAATGGAGTATTTAAAGTTAAGATGAACCTTACCAAAACCAAACATTTCTAATTTCACTTGATTATTGATGCATTTTACCAATATATGCTTTTCTATTTTGTCCATTTCTTCAAATCTATTAGAGTTCACCATTAATTTTTTGTCTAAGTACAAACCTTACAAGGTTCCAAGAAGTTTTAATACAAATTTGAAATGTCAATCAATGGTTGGTAAATCACAATTCACAAGCTATGAATCCCAAGAAGATCCCATCTCATTCTTGGCTTGTTATTTGTTATTATGATCATATAAATTCAAATTTACATGAACTTTTATATATTTATATAAATGTTCATTAATTTAAAAATAAAAAATAACAAGCATATATTCTCTTTAAAGCAATGAGCAAAATTGATTGGAGGATACAAATTTTTACTTTTTTTAGTTGTCTGTTTCCTATGGGTTTTTGAATATCTTTACTTACTAATTGCTATTTAAAATGACCAAACTGGCCTTGTTAGTGGAAACTGAAAAGTTACAACTCACATGCATATTTGCATGTGTGCTCCTTCTGCTTGAATGCTGAATAGTATTCTGACATTTAAAAAAAAAAAAGAAGACACATAATCACCACATTTAAAATAATGCTGTCCAGTCTCTACCCACCACTTATCTACAACTTTATTCTTTTTACCTTCTTGGCTCAAAATAGAGCCACACATCATAAGTGTTTTCCCCCCCCTTTTTTTTAACATATAGAAAACAAATAATGAAGTATTCACATCTTTTTTTTTTTTTTTCCAAATGTTTTCATTTTTAATTTGGTGTTTGGATCGATAAAAAGAATAATGAATTTGATATTTAATTGATATTGAATTAAAATTTAATTAAAATTAAATAAATATTAAAAATTATATAAAATATGTGACTTAATAAATTTTTATTAGTAATGAGGAGAAAATTAAAATGAATATTTCTATTAAAGTTTAAAAGCTAATTATTAAAATAATATTAATCAAATTTTAAAATAATAATTTCATGCAATCAATTATTTAAATTTAAAATTTTACAATATTAATGTTGCATAATTATAAAAATTAGTTAAAATATAATTCTAAATTATAAGAATTTTATATATATTGACGTAACTTGAATTAAAATAATTTTGGTAAATATAACAAAATAGTTTGAGGGATGTAAATTTTATTATCACTAAAAGAAATTATGAAAAATAATAAATTGAACTTTTAATAAGATTTTGTACATATAAACTATATAATGTAAATTAGTGAAAGTGTGCCACAATTCAGATTGGCAAATGTGCCCATAGGAGCAACTTCAGACGAGTAAGTAGCATTTCTGGTTTATTCATTTGAATTGGATTGAATTGATTGGCTGATCAATTTTTAAGTCGATTTATATATATTTATACCATTTAAATTGATCTTAATTTTTTTTTAAATTTCATTAATATTAAAATCTCTTTTCATAATTAAAAAGTAAGTTGTAGAGTTTTATTTCTTCAAAGAATGCATAAAAAAAAAAAAAATTAATTATTAAGTTATAAATAGGATAAACATTCTGCCATAGAATTAACTGAAGAAATTAGAAAAAAAAAATGGTATTCGATAACTTTAACACTGATGCTTCCTTTTTCAAGCAAAATGGAATTGGACAACTAGCTTTTGTATGCATAGATAGTCAAGATAGAGTAATTAATGGAAAGATTAAGAGAATTTTTTATAGCTCGTTTTTAACGATATAAGTTTCTGTTTTCTGAGATACAATTAAATATGTAAATAATCTAATAATTGAAAATGTGATTTGTGAATCTGATTTCTTAATCATTATTATACGCTTAAATGGTGAAAGATAAAGAGATTTCATTAGAAATTATATAAATTATTGAGGATATTAAATAAATTATTACAAATTTTGTGTTCTATAAATTTGTGTTCATAAGTAGAGATGGCAATAAAGTTACTGATTGATTCTCTAGAGCTAAAGAGTTTTATTTCAATTCTGATTGGCTTCATAATATTCTTGGCAAACTTCAATATCTTATAAGATTGGATTTGTTTGCTCCTAAATAATAATGATATTGATGATATTTGTGGGAAAACGAAAAAAGAAGTCATATCCTAGGATCTCCCTAAGAACTACAATATGAGTATTTAATTATCATACTATCATCCAACAACTTTCTCACAAAATCATTATGATTGTTTACTAACCTGAATTACTCCATTCCTTTATAGCTTTCACAAATGGCTTTGTGAATTTTGAGAAGAATAATTGCTAGTTCATAGAAGTATATATTGCCATTGCTATATTATTTCACTTAATTTCACAATTGTTTTTTTTTTAATTTCACAATTGTTTTTTTTTTCTTGTGGTAACTTCCTAAGACTTTCCCTCAAAATTATAAGGCATCATCAATTTGTAATCATAGTTCATGCACCTAACACATGCTACTACTCATCTTCATTTGGACTACTTGCCTCATTTGGATAATCATAGCATTTTGCTTTTTCATGATTCTGTATTTAACTTTTTACCTAAAGTAAGAAAATTATTCACAATTTTCAACTCACTATCACTACTTGTTCCTCTTCTAAATGAGAAAATTTCTATTTACCTATACAGTATTGTATACAAGTTTTAAGTAATATAAAACAAATTAAATTGATAATTAAAATTAGAAGCTGATTTACCAAATAAAAAATTAATTATGCTAAAATAGTCTCATTTTAACTTACGTTAATTTTCTTTCCAAAGCTTAAAAAGTTAAATTAAATTTGTAAATGTTAGTGAAAAACTTAAATTATTTAAATTTCAAATTGTTGTATTTTTATTTTAACATGAAGATTTAAATTAAAAAAATAAACTATACAATGTTTTTTATTATTTTTCCCAAAAAAATTATTGTTTAATTTTTAAATAAGAGCCAGTAGAGACTGCGAAAAGGTTCACAGTAGCAGTCATAAGAATTCAAATTTGCATAGCTACGGCCACTGTTTCATGTTCTTCGACACCTCGATATACCCAAACGAAATTCAAACTTCAAATCCAAATCCACGGACAATCCTTCTTCTTCGTCTTCTTCGTCCATATCCAGAAGCCAGAAACCACTCTCTCGTTCTCTGCAATCACTCGTTGCATTCTCTATATTTTTTTCTCAAATGACTCATTACTGATTTTAATCAAAATCTCTAAAGCAATTGAAAATGATACCGAATTGGATTCAGATAATCATTTCATTTCTTCTTCTTTTTGTTAATCCACTTTGTTTCTCTCTTACTACTGATGGTCTCGCTCTTTTGGCTCTTAAAGCTGCAATTACGACTGACCCAACTCAAGTTCTTGCCTCTTGGTCCGATTCTGATGCAACTCCATGCCATTGGCATGGAATTACTTGCATAAATCGCCGAGTCATCTCTCTAATTCTCCCAAATAGAAGCCTTACTGGTTACATCCCTTCCGAGCTCGGTCTTCTTGACTCGTTAACTCGACTCACTCTGTCTCACAATAACTTCTCCAATACCATTCCTTCTCATCTCTTCAATGCTACAACTCTACGTTCACTCGATTTGTCTCATAACTCTCTCTCCGGTTCTATTCCAACCCAAATTAAATCCTTAAAAGCTCTAACCCATTTGGATTTATCTTCAAATTTTCTTAATGGGTCTCTCCCTGAATTTCTCGTTGAGATCGAAAGTCTCACTGGGACTCTTAATCTGTCTTATAATGAATTTTCCGGTGAGATTCCGGAATCGTACGGAAAACTTCCGGTGATGGTGAATCTAGATTTGAGGTATAATAATCTTAGCGGAAAAGTGCCTTTAGTGGGGTCACTGGTGAACCAGGGACCCACTGCATTTTCGGGAAACCCCAGTCTCTGTGGATTTCCATTGGAGACTCCATGTCCAGAAGCAACAAACATTACCACTAGTGAAAACCCAGAAAATCCTGAAAACCCAAGAGACTCCAACTTTGGTTTTGGCACCGGAACTGAAGATAAACAGAAGGCGAGAAATGGGTCGGTCGCAGTTCCTTTAATTTCGAGCGTTTCGGCGGTGATCTGCGCCGTTTCGGTGGCGGTGTGGCTGTTTCGGAGGAAACGGGGTTCTGATGAGAAGGGCAACATGGGAAAAGAAGAGAATTTTGGGAACAGTAACGATGTTAACGAGGAGGGGCAAAAGGGTAAATTCGTAGTAATAGATGAGGGATTTAATTTGGAATTAGAGGATTTGTTAAGGGCATCGGCTTACGTGGTGGGAAAGAGCAGGAGTGGAATAGTCTACAAAGTAGTGGTGGGAGGGAGAGGATCTGGTACGGTAGTGCCTACTGTGGTTGCAGTGAGGAGATTGAATGAGGGTGATACCACGTGGAGATTCAAGGAGTTTGAGTCTGAGGTAGAGGCTATTGGTAAGGTCTACCATCCTAATATCGTCCGGTTGAGAGCTTACTACTATGCTAATGATGAGAAGTTGCTGGTATCTGATTTCATACGTAATGGGAGCTTGTACACTGCGCTGCATGGTAATATTCTTATCTCTTTCTATATTTTTTTTCTAATTCATCGCATCAATTATCAAATAAAAAAAAATTGTGAATTATACTTTTTGTTCTTTTGTTTGGTTGAAGTAAAATACAGTAATGCCCACACAATGAATAAATAAAGTTAATTATCAGTTTAGAAAAACTGAAAATAATGTTGAAAATTTAAAAATTAAATTTTAAGTATCAAATAATATAAGTATTGAATCATATAAATAAAGTTAATTTATAATTATAAAATTTTGTAGTATTATATGTACTAAACATTTTTGAATTTATAAAAAGATAAAATTTAAAAAGAGCAAGAAATAAATATTTTAATAATTATTTTATTCTTTTCTAATTTGGTACGAGGGCCAAACAAGCCTTGATGATTAATAAACACAATAATTTCATTCCGCGAGTCAAACAAGCTCCAAATGATTCGTGTGGGCTGGTTATAGAGTAGCCTACTTGACATTCTCTATCTCCAGGTGACGGAGCCAGTATTATTTCTTATCATACAATTAGATTAATATTTCTATAATCCTCCAGAAAAAAATGAATCAGTAAAGAGCATTGTTCTTGATCCTATATATTTATGAACCATATATACAGGCTTATTCACTAATACTATTTTCTATTAGTAAAGTCCTTTTAGATGATTTTCATTGTAGAAATTTGTTTAAGCCTTTTTGAATGTTAGTCTTGTCTTCATTGGGTTATTATTTTCATCTTTGCTCCAGTAATAAGTTCTGATGCATCTGTGACATCTTTCCCTTTGTTTTCTTCCCCTACAGAGATTTTTAGTATTTGTCTACCATGCGGACAAGAATAATGACTACTTTTCCAATTCTGAATTTTGTGGTCCACTCAGTAAACCACTGCTAAGCTCTTCCAAAAATAAATACAACACCTACAAATTTTTAAGTAGACCCCTCAAGAGTGAATGCCAAAAACTGGGTTTTTCCATGATGTTGATCCAAAAATGGACCATTGAGCCAAAGTATTTGTCTTACCGATATTTTCAAAATTGCACTGTCGGTCGCGAGTCCCCAAGTAGATGTTTCAATGGTTAAGACTTGAATTCTCTGTCAACAGGTGTTTGGGGGCAGGAAGGTTTACGAGAGGAGGGAAATTGCCCCTTATATAGCTCATCGAATGAACCAAAACAAAAAACAAAAAACATGCGCAATAGGAGTTATGACGACAGAAATATGAAAATGCAAATGTAGTTTTCGTATAGATTCCTTTATGCAGTAGCATTTGTTATTAGTGTTTCCTTTTTGAATCATTTATGGTTGTATAACCTTTTTTTCTATAATGTTATAATCATTGCAGGAGGACCTTCCAATACTTTGCCACCTCTCTCTTGGTCAGCAAGATTGAAAATTGCTCAAGGAACTGCCAGGGGTTTAATGTATATACATGAATACAGCCTGAGAAAATACGTTCATGGCAACTTAAAATCAACAAAAATCCTTCTTGATGATGAACTCCAGCCTTATATCTCAAGTTTTGGACTTGTCCGTCTTGTCTCAGGCACCTCCAAATTCACTACTTCAGCATCCAAAAAGCAGTATTTCAACCAAACCATTGTAACCTCTACAATGGGTTCAAAAATTTCTGCTCCCTCTAATACTTACTTGGCACCGGAGGCTCGAGTATTCAGCAGCAAGTTCAGTCAGAAATGTGATGTGTACTCTTTTGGAATCATACTGATGGAACTCTTAACTGGTCGGTTACCTGATGCAGGACCTGAAAATGATGGGAAGGGATTAGAAAGTCTTGTTAGGAAGGTTTTCCGAGAAGAATGTCCGTTGTCTGAGATTATAGACCCTGCATTATTGAGTGAGATTTATGCAAAGAAACAAGTTCTTGCAGTGTTTCATATTGCACTAAATTGCACCGAGTTAGATCCAGAGGTGCGTCCTAGGATGAGAATGGTATCTGAGAGTCTTGATCGAATCAAATTGCAATGAAAGAAAGATAGGATGGCTAGCGTAAAGTTTTCTTTGCAGTTGTTGACTTTTGATGCTGAAGTTGTTTTTGCTGCAGATTCATCGTGTAGGTTTGTTCCAATTGCCAATTTTTATTGTTCGTCTCTGTGGGGACTGACTCAGGGACTGGATGTATGTCTTGTTAGGCGGATTAGTTTAATGTATTCTCTTCTAATGTATTGATAGATTATCTAGCACCATTTCGACCTTGTGGCAGTTCGTCTGCTGTAAATTTGTGCAATAGTTATGTTTGGTTAGAAGGAAAGTTGGAGAAAAGCAAAATGAGAGATATGGATTGAGAAGAAGCATTATGGGCAATATTTTCATTCATTTAGAGACAAGGGCCACATTTACAGTTCATCTAGATAGATGGTTCAAGATTCAAGAATATGGAGAAATAATGATATTTAGTCGTTTGCACACTTTCTCATAGCTAAGCAATAAGTGCATGGTGCTTACCATTGTTGCTTTGTTTAAAACAAAGCAATTCTTTTATTTGCTAAAAAGTAAATTCTTTGTTTTTACGAAAAATCACAATTTTATTTATATTTTTTCATAAATTAAATTATTTTTTTCTTAATTATTTCTAAAAAAATTTTAATTTTACGAAAATATTACTTATTTTTTGCAAAATGATAATTTTACAAAAAGAAAATGATTTTGTAATTAGAAAAAAAGGCTCTTTTACTAAAATTCATAATTTTCTTATTTTTATTTTTATAAATTAGACTTTTTTTAGAAAGTTTATAAGTATATAAATTTAAAATATTATCTTAATCGTTCTAGTATTTTTCATTTTTAATTAATGAAATGTAATAGTAGCTTAACTTAATTATAATATTCTAAATATTTTAATTATATTTATTATTAATAACTATTCTATTAATTATAAAAAATAAAATTTTATACTTTATTTTAAAACAAAATAACTTAAGAATTTGCCTATATGATGTATTTTATAAGAAAATTGTGACTTTTTTTTAAGAGTATTATTTTTTTATAATTACAAAATTATTTTTTCCTGTAAAATTATTGTGTTATATAAAATAAATCATATTTTCATAAATTAAAATTTTTTTCGCAATTAAATAAAATTGCCAAAAAATAATTTAATTTACCAAATTATAAATAAAATTATAATTTTTCATTAAAATAAATTACTTTGTTTAAAATAATATAATCATAAAAAAATCTAAGTGAATATGTAATATGAGTGATAAATTTAAGTTGGAAGATCTCTCCAGTGCTTTTAAAACAAATTATATTTGGTGGTTTAACTAATCCATTAGTCCAGGCAAAATGTCATCTCAGGAGGGGGGGAAAAAAAAAGGCCAAACTGAAGGATAAATTTACATTACATGATATATCATTTGTTGGCGGAGAATCAAAAGTCTGGGGTTTTTCTTTTTGGTGCGGTCTTAGAAGCAAAACCTTAGCCCAATAATTGAAAGCCAACAAATACAAAGAGCCCAATGAAAATATTAGTTTTATGTGTAGTTCTTTGAGGTTTTTTCTTTTTTGGCATTTACTTGGCCAAATGCGTTTGGTGGCCATACTATAAGGAAATGTATAATTAAACTTTTCAAATTTTATTTTATTTAATTGAACACACAATTTTTATTTTTGAAATAGGTTTCACCTCTTGTAGCAATAAAATATTATATAAATTATTAAAAAAGAAAAATTAATAATTGTCTTTCTAAATATTATCTTCTCTCCATCTATATATTGGTTAAATTATACTCATTGTCCCTAAACTTATACCCATATTTTATCGTTATCCCTAAATTTTGATTTATAATGAAAAAATACATCAATTTTGATTTCATCCCAATGATTGTTCTAAATTACTTTTCCAGCCTATAACTTGCCGAAAATTATACTTGACAATCATTTCACACATTTTTAAATATTTTTCACCATTCTCAATGACACATCACAATTAAATTTCATACATATTAAATATTTTTTTTTACCTTTCCCTTCTTCTTTTTTTCTTCATTTCTATTGAATGAAGCGGCGGTTTCATTTTTATCTCTTTTGCCTTCTTTTTTCCTTTTTTTTTAATGAAAGTTTTATGTAATTTATCAACAATTAGCTTTATCTTCTTGTAAATCTAAGGTATGCTCTTGATATTAGATTTTATCAATTTCTTCTTCTTCTTCTTTCACTTCTTGTTGGAGTTGTTATTCTTGTTATGATTGATAAAGTTGTTGGAATTCTAATATGGATATTTTTCAATATTTCTTGAGATTTGGACAAATTAGAAACAATGAGTTCTTGAGAAAAGTAATTGTAAAGATTAATAAACTTGATAAGATGAAGTATAAAAGGAGATCTAGAAAAAAATGGTTATTTTTGGTGGTTTTCTTCTTGAGTGGATTGTTGGAAAATGATATTACAATCAAGTTGGTGAGGTTTTTCCAATGGTTATAGCAGTGGATTTTGAAAATCTATGAGTATAAAAGTTTAAAAATTTAACACTTTAAAAGAGATTAGGCTTTATTAGTTTTGAAATGTTTAGAAAATTGAAGAATATGTGATCTATGAATCAATTGTTCATGGATATCTAAAAAATTATTTTCTTCTTCATTTTAATGGTTTTTAATATTTGAATAGAGGGAGGAGAGAGAAGGATTTAATTGTTAGGGCATTGGGAGAGGTGAAAGCATGAATTAGTATGTTTGAATTGAAAAATGATTAGGTGATATCTCGTTTAGCATGAAAAATATTAAAAAATATTGAAAAGGCTACCACGTAGGATTTTCGATAAATTATAAGTCGGAAAAATAACTTAGAGATAACTATGAGATGAAATTAAAATTAGTATATTTTTTTATTATATTGATTTAGTCATTGATTTCTGTTACCATATTTGTATAATATATATTTTCTAGTGAGCTGTATTATAACGTTAGCAAGATTTGTTTTTCTTTATTGTAAATAGGAAGTTTAGGAGAAACTTTAGGCTAAACTCAAGGAGTTATCTGTATATATTCTTCTTTTCAGTTAATAGAAAAAATATACTAGCACAAATTTGTCATGGTATTAGAGCAAAGACAAAAAAAAAACCTAAAATTCTTTGCTTTGCTTTCTGCTAGCCATCAACATGTCCACAACTGACAAAGAAACAGACTCTTCTGGAGCCTGTACCACTAAGAGTGGTCGCCAAAATATTGATCAACCGTCCCAAACTTTTGTTGATCTTTATTCACCATATTTTCTACATTCATCTGATCATCTAGGGGCTGTTCTAATCTCTACACCTCTCAATGGAGACAATTATCCCACTTGGCTTAGAGCTTTTCAAAATGCTTTGCGAGCAAAGAATAAATTATGCTTTGTTGATGGGTCTCTGTCAAAACCAGCAGTTGATTCATCAGATTTACAAGCTTGGGAGAAGTGCAATTCCATGGTAATCTCATGGCTTTTTAATTCCATTACATCAGAATTGCAGAATAGCATAGCATATGCTGATACAGCTCGTGAAATATGGATTGATCTTGAAGAGAGATTCTCTCAAGGAAATGCTCCTCGAATTCATTAATTAAAGCGGATGCTTTCTCTTTTACAGCAAGAAAACTTATCAGTTGCTACTTATTATACCAAGATGAAAGAAATTTGGGATGAACTTGGTGCTTATTTCTCCATTCCTCAATGTACCTGTGGTGTTGTTCGTGAAATTCTTCAAGAAAAGGAGAATGAAAAGGTTCATCAATGATGTTTTTAATACTGTTCGTTCTCAAATTTTGAGTATGGAACCGTTGCCTAATTTGTCCAAAGTTTATGCTATGGTTGTTAGAGAAGAAAATCAACATATGATGCGATCCGCAGTAAAACCAATTGTTGAAGCAGCAACCTTTAATGTTAATGCTACCTCAATTTCTTCACATACCTCTAATAGATCTAAGGAACGATGTGCTCATTGCAACAAGGAAAGGCACCATAAAAGTCAATGTTTTGAACTGATTGGGTATCCATCTCATTGGCACATTAAGGGCAGAAATAACCGCAACCAAACCAGATTGCGTTCTAACAATCCAATCCGTGCAAATAGTGTTCAAACAAAAGGGACGTTCAATGAGTCAATGCTGGAACAGTTTCAACAAGTTTTGACACTCCTTACCAACAAGCAAGAAGCGCAAACTGTTAACACTCATCCATCAGCTCATGTCACCTAAGTTTCTTCATCCACATCTGCCCCTACAATCAGTTTCACTCCAGAGCAGTATCAACAACTTGTTTCCGCATTAAACATCAAACATGACAGTCAAGAAAATCATTCCGGTAAGAATAATTCATCTATTTGCCATGAAAGTGAGTGGATAGTGGATAGTGGAGCATCCAATCACATGATTTCAGATGCATCTAAATTGGTTCATCCTAAACCTTCTTTTCCTCCTATACATGTTAATCTCCCTAATGGAACTAGTTTGATGGTTACTTGTATTGGGGACATACCATTAACTCCAAACACTATTGTAAATGATGTCTTATGCATACCTGGTTTCAAATGTGACATTCTCTCAATAAGCAAATTAGCCAAACAACTCCATTGTGCTGTAATTTTTTTCCCTGATTTCTGTGTCTTGCAGGACCTCAACTCGGGGAAGCTGATTGGCAAGGGTGAGATGCGAGATGGGATTTATTATTTGGAGCAGTGTACACCAATCTTGGAGCCACCAATCAAAAAATTTGCTTCAATAATTAGAACCAATGATTCAACCCGACTTTGGCATCATAGGATGGGTCATGCAGCTTTTGATCGTTTAGCTTTTTTGCCGAATAATTTATGTCCTAAATCTAGTGTTGTCTCTTTTATTTGTGATGTTTGTCATCGTGCTAAACAAACTCGTCTTCCTTTTCCTATTAGTACTATAAAAGTTAATTTATGTTTTGATTTAATACATTGTGACATTTGGGGAAGTTATAAAACTGCCTCCCATTCTGGAGCTTATTATTTTCTTACCATAGTTGATGATTTTTCTCGTGCAACATGGGTTTATCTTATGCGTTATAAGTCTGAGGTCTTTCATTACTTAACTTCTTTTTGTCTTATGATTAAAACTCAATTTGGTTGTGCTGTTAAGCAAGTTCGTTCAGATAATGGGACTGAATTCATAGCATTCTCACTTCAAAATTTCTTCTGTCAACAAGGCATTGTTCATCAAACATCCTGCATTGACACTCCCCAACAAAATGGAGTTGTTGAATGCAAACATCGTCATCTTTTGACTGTGGCAAGGGCCTTGCGTTTTCATGCAGCTTTCCCTATTTCCTTTTGGGGTGAGTGCATTCTCACTGCTGCATATTTAATTAATTATACTCCTTTGTCGGTTCTTCAAAATAAAACACCATTTGAAATTTTATTTTCCCGAATTCCTTCTTATGACCATTTACGTGTCTTTGGTTGTTTATGTTATGTTCGCAATGTTTTCCCTCATGATAAATTTAATTCGCGTGCTTCTAGATGTGTTTTTATTGGTTATCCTCATGGAAAAAAGGGATATAGAATTTATGATCTTTCAACCAAGAAAATATTTACTTCTCGTGACGTTATATTCTATGAAAATATTTTTCCTTTTTCTAATGACAAAAGTTCTGCACCAAATTTGTCCAACTCACCAATAAATTCATCATCTTTATTTGATTATCATGATTTTTCTAATGATGCCATAGTTGATACTGGTAATATATGTTCCGATGCTAGTGGTACACCTACCATTCCAAATAGTATCATATCTAATTCTTCTGATGACAACCCTACAACCAACTTCCCAGAAGCTACCATCTCTCCAGAAATCACTACTACTGCAGAAACTACCAGTACCATCTCCCCAGAACCCACTACTGTACCAGTATCTCCTGCTAGACCACAACGCAATCGCCAAAAGCCTTCTTATCTCCAAGACTATGTCTGTAATAAACTTCAAGTTTGCAATCCCACTCCTTCTCCTTCGGCTGATCTAGCTTCTCCAGGTATTGTACACCCTCTTTCTTAGTATCTCTCTTACACTCGTATTCATCCATCTCACTTTGCTCTCTTAGCAGCCATCTCATCTCAAGATGAGCCTAAATTTTTTTCTCAGGCTATCAAAGATCCAAAATGGCGAGAAGCCATGTCCCAAGAGATTGCTGCTTTGGAACAAAATCAAACATGGACCTTAGAACCCCTTCCTAAAGGAAAAAGAGCTATAGGGTGCAAATGGGTGTACAAAATCAAATACAAGGCTGATGGAACTGTCGAGCGCTATAAAGCGCATCTCGTAGCCAAAGGTTTTACTCAAGTGGAGGGTTTGGATTTTCATGATACTTATGCACCTGTTGCCAAATTAGTGACTGTCCATTGTTTACTAGCTGTGGCTGCCGCTCGACAATGGGAATTACATCAATTGGATGTTCATAATGCTTTTCTCCATGGAGATTTGCATGAAGAAGTATACATGGAATTACCTCCCGGTTATAAGAGTGACAATAGCAAGCATGTTTGTCGCTTGCGAAAATCACTCTATGGATTAAAACAGGCTTCCCAAAACTGGTATGCAAAATTTTCTTCTGCTCTTATTCGGTTTGGTTTTCAACAATCTGCTATTGATCATTCCTTGTTCACTTGTTCACAAGACTCTAATTTCCTTACTGTATTGGTATATGTTGATGACTTGATTATAGCGGGCAATAATTCTGCTCGCTGTCAAGAACTAAAGGACTATCTTAAAAGTTGTTTTCATATTAAAGATCTAGGTCCTTTGAAATACTTCCTTGGAATAGAAGTTGCATGATCTCCTTCTAGTATCTTTCTTTGTCAAAGAAAGTATGCTTTGAATATCTTAAAAGAATGTGGAATACTGGGTGTCAAGCCTTCAACTTTTCCTATGGAGCAAAATCATCAATTATCTAGTGATTTTGGACTATTAATTGATGATCCATCACAATATCGTCGTCTTGTTAGTCAGCTTCTGTATCTCACCATTACACGACCTGAGATCACTTATGCAGTAAATGTTCTAAGTCAATTTATGCAACAACCACGAGAGCCTCATCTTGATGCTGCATTTCGCATATTACGGTATCTAAAATCTTCTCCTAGTCAAGGTATCTTGTTGTCCTCTTCCAATGACTTGATCTTGCGTGGATATTGTGACTCTGATTGGGCAAGTTGTTCTATGACTTGACGCTCCACCACAGGTTATTTTGTCACACTTGGATCTTCTCCTATTTCTTGGAGAACAAAGAAACAAGTCACAGTCTCTCGTTCTTCTGCTGAGGCTGAGTACCGCTCCATGGCTACTGCTGCTAGTGAGTTAATTTGGCTACGTAACCTTCTTCACGCACTTAATGTTGCACATTCTCAACCTATGCACTTGTTTTGTGACAATCAAGCTGCCTTACATATAGCTGCTAATCCCATTTTTCATGAAAGGACAAAGCATATTGAAATAGATTGCCATTTTATTCGTGAAAGGATTCAAACTGGTGATATTGTTACGTCTCATGTGTCTTCCAAACTTCAAGTTGCTGATATCTTCACTAAGGCATTGGGTTGAGACCAGTTTCACTATTTACTTCGCAAGTTGGGCATTCTTGACATTCATGCTCCAACTTGAAGGGGGGATATTGATTTAGTCATTGATTTCTGTTACCTTATTTGTATAATATATATTTTCTGGTGAGCTGTATTATAACGTTAGCAAGATTTTTTTTTCTTTATTGTAAATAGGAAGTTTAGGAGAAACTTTAGGCTAAACTCAAGGAGTTATCTGTATATATTCTTCTTTTCAATTAATAGAAAAAATATATTAGCACAAATTTGTCATATTACAAATTAAAATTTAGAGATAATTATAAGATGCGGATATAAATTCGTGGAAAACTTTGATTACAGTTGCCAACTTTGATTAGAGTTGCCCTTAAAGAGAAGGTGGAGGGGTAAAATGCACTGAAGGTCACTAAACTTTTGTCCGTTTTCTGTTTTGGTCATTAAATTTTAATTTCTTACAATTTAATCACTAAAATTTAATTTTTTTTTCATTGGTGAGTCACTAAAAGAATTTCGATAAAATAATTCACCAGAAAGTTGACATAACATTCCAGGTAGGATGACACTTCATCAAAATTGAAAATATAAGCATGTCACATCACATTGAGAGGTTTTTAAAATTTAAAATTTAAAAAATCATATTTTTAAATTAAAAATTAAAATTAAAATATATTTATCTGTGTGATGTGGGATGCTTATGTCATCAATTTGATGATGTGTCATCTTACTTGGAATACCATATCAGTTTTTTAGTGAGTTGTTCATCGAAATTGTTTTAGTGATATGCCGGTAAAAAAAAATTAAAATTTAGTGATTAAATTATAAGAAATTAAAATTTAGTGACAAAAATAAAAAATAGATAAAAATTTAATGATCTCTATTGCACTTTACGCGAAAGTGGAGAGAAACTGAGAAGATTGAGAAAACTTAGACGACTTGAATGTGCATTTGGCCCATTTCCTTGTAATGAATTAAGTATGGTTTTTTGGATGCATATGGAGCAGTCCACATCAAACTTGCAATTATAGTATAATGTGAAATTTTATTATGCTCACTGCAAAAAAAAAAAAAAAAAAGAAAGAAATTTTGTTATGCTGTCATTATTATAGTATTATTTTTTTTTTTGTCTTTACTTTTTAAGTCACATCATTATTAATTCTTGTATTGGTTTTGTATCTATGCTATTATTAGATACATTTTAGACACATTTGCAATTTGTATTAATACAAAGATTCTTGTAAAATGTCAAATGACATTAACTTTGTATTAGGGGGATTTTGTTTTATGATTTCTTTTCTTATCGAAAAAGAATTTGTAAACATATTGTTGTGTTTAACAATTTTAAATTAATTTTGATTTTTATTAATTAAGTGATTTCTCAATAATATATATTGATTTTATTTTTTATTTTTAAGTATTTGAGAACAAAATTGTTATTATAATATTCAAACTTCGATTTAATATTACTTTTATATAATTGTTACAAATATTTAATGAATAATATATAAATAAATTTGTCAAAATATAAAAAAAAAAATTATTATTAAGAAGTTTAATTGAAAGTATGCTCACAACATGTGAGATTCAAAATGAAAGAAATTTTAAGTAAAATATGTGTAAATTGGATGTAAAGTCACTAAGTTTTATACTGTTTTCTTATTTGAATACTAACTTTCAATTTTTTATAATTTGATTATTAAATTTTAAGATTTTCACAGACTGATAATGAAAAACAAATTTAATAAAGAATTTAAAAGTTAGTAACCAAATTAAAAAAATATATATAAAATTTCGTGATCAAAACTTATTGTAAGAAAATTAAAAGTTAATGATCAAATTAGAAAAAACACAACGTTTGGTGATCAAATTAAAATATATGAAAAAATTAAAATTTAATGATGAAATTGTAAGAAATTAAACAATAATGACTAAATTAAAAAATAATGTACACTTAGTGATTTTACATGCAAATTATCCAAGATACTAATTTCGAAGATAAATTGAAATTTCTATTGAAGTTTTAAATTTTAATTTATCTTTTGAAAAATTCACTAAACCATGTTCATTGTTTGATTTAAAGTGTTCTCAAGTTTGACTCTCATTGGCTTGAATTATTCGCAGGGATGGATCGGTACATGAATTGATTCCTCCTGTACGATTTCGTTCTTGATTTCAATTGGGCTTTAGTCACCTTCTTATTAGATTCTGATTGTTAAATTTCGATCAATCAAAATATTTTAAATATGCAATCAGTTTTGACCAGTTTTTTTTTTAAATATATGAACACACATAAAAATAAAAAGATAGTGACATATATATTTTAAAATTATAATAATTTTAAAGAGAAACTAATCTTTACTGTAGTCAATTGAATTGTTTTAAAAGATCCTTTCAAGTTGACCTGATCAAAATTGGCAACAGCTTGTGGACGTTCCAAGGGAATGAAATAACATGAACTAAGAATAGCAATGGGTAGGTGAGACTTGATTTTTCAATTTCACCCCTTTTGTTCAGAAAAAAAGTGAGTGGAGAAAGAAAGTGAGAGAGGAAAAAATTAGGCCAAATAAAATGAGAGAAGAGAAAATTAGTTTTCACTCTTCTTGTTTGAAAATGAGTGAAAGTTTGATAGAGAAAAAATAAAAGTGAATACAATTTTATTATATTTTAAAAAGTAAATTCTAATAAAAATAAATTTTAAACATTTAAAATTACAATTATGTTCATTTCTATACAGAATTTATGGGAAAAAATATTTTATGAGGCTAAACATGTAAATTGACTTGAAAGCTCAATAACGAAAGCAAAATTCTTCTCCCTCTCTCTCCAAATTCGGTGATTATTTATTTATGGGCCAGTGATCACTTTTACCCTTTTTAAATTTCTATTTTCTTTTCCTTCCTCATCCACTCTTTCTCCACCCTCACTTTCACCTGCTCCCAAATATTGGGTCAATAGTCATCATAGGGAGGAGAACAAGTGTTTTCACATTATTTGATAAATTATTCAATGCACTCGTTGTACATTAAAATAATACACCTTATATTTACATTCAAGTGATTATAACCTATAGGGGTGAGCACAGTTCGGGGGAATCCAGGGATTTAAAATTCTCCAGAACCGAATTGAATTTCGGGGATTTTAAAATTGAATCTCCGGAACCGTACCGTGATATAATAATCTCTGTACCAATTCGTTCCAATTTTTCGGGACGGTTCGGTATGGAGATTTTGGACCTAACGGGACGGTTCGGTACGAAACGGAATAGAACGGATATTTGGAGATTTTTTATTTTTAAATAATTAAAATATATATATTTTCATCTTAAACTAATTTATAGTATCTCAAAATTTCTTAAAATTTTTATTATATTTTTACTTTATTTATGATTAAAATTATAAAAATTAATGCTTAAAATTGATTGAAAATAGACTATAATGTATAATACTATAAATTTAACATTATCACCAATGAAATTATAAGTATCAATAATAAATTAATAATATAATGGTCTTAAATTTTTTAATGTGAGATTACAAATTTAAATCTATTAAAGAAATAGTATCAAATTTTTACATAAAATCATTACATTATTTAATGATTGACTTAATTAATTATATTGACCAATTAAAAAAATTGATGGAATTATCACTGCTTTAAAGTTATATAATCAAATCGATATTGTTTTATTATTGCCCAAAATTAAAAAATTTCTCATAAGACAAAATAATTATTATTTTTTTTTTAGTTTTTAACCATGATATATTATTAATTCTAGGATTATACAAATTATTAAAATTTTATGAAATTTTAAAATAATATTAGTACTATACAAATTATTAATTTTTTTTTCAAAGTTTAGCTTACACTTATAAAGTTTTAATGTAATAACTAATTTGAAATTGAAATTTTATAATTAATAAAACATAAATTTTACTTATACATCATTAAATTTCCTTAAAATATATTGCTAATTCAATATCAAAATATGTGTGTGTGGGTGTGTGTGTATATATATTAAATCGGTTCTAATTTCGGTTCTTCGGTTCGGGACAGTTTGGTATGGTTTGGTACGGTTCTTGGTACGGATAATTACTAATCTCCATAACCGTATCAAAAAATAATTTCGGAACAGTTCGGTTCGGAGAAAGTCAAATGGTTAATGGATATTTTCGGTTCAAATTTTCGGTACGGTTCAATATCTCCGAGTCCCGTGCTCAGCCCTAATAACCTATACATATATGGAAGATGGATTCAAAGGGATAAAGCATAAAAAAGCCCTCGATTTTGGTCTAGAGAGCACATATACCCCTAAACTATTTTTTGGATCAAATAACCGACAAATTATGCTATTTGGGTCATACAAGCTCATTAATTAATAGAAAATTTAACTTTGTTAATTTACTAATATTGTGGGACCCATTACAAGTAAAAATAATAATAAATAAAAATTCTCTTTGCCTTTCTTCTTTCTCACACGCTCATCACCACACACGCATTCTCTCTCTATTGCAAACAAGACTTCTAATCCTAAGATTTACCCATTTCTATTCTTGGAAATGCTATAATGCATTCTGTAACAATTGATTCTAAAAAAACTATATATATATATATATATGTTGTAAATATAGGAAATAAGGGTGCAAGATTCTATCTCCTCTAAAATACCTTTCGTAGCTTGATAGACATTTATATTCAGAATAACTTGATTTTTTTTTTTTATAATAAAAGTCAATGTTATTCATAATTATAAAAGGAAAAAAATATAATATTGGGAGACAACCTATCCAAGCTAATAGGCTCACCTGAATCCACTACAAATAGACTTAAATGTCTCAATACTATGTGAAAAAACTCCATAAATCTAAATACAAACAACATAAAGAAAAAAGCCTAAGAGTAAAATGAGAGCTTAAGAAATGTCATACTAGTATAGGTGATAATACTCAACAGCCAGATCCATTTATAGTAACTTTGATATTTCTTACAAAATTTACATGTATCCCATCCAAGCTAGTGTTTTGGGGGGGGGGGGGGGGGGGGGGGGGGGGGGGGCGCCTTTCTTTTTAAGCCTTCACATGTGGGTAAATAGCACTAGGGATCAATAAAATTTAGGCTTTTTTTTTTTAATTTAATCACTAACCATTTTTCTTTGCAGATGAATCACTAAACTTCTAAAAAATTTTCAATCGATAGTCACTTGCCAGAATCAGAGAAAAATTTTAGCTGACATACTGACGTGTCAGTCCACGTTAGAAAGTTTGATAAGTTAACATGAAACATCATCGCCATATTAGCGCCTATTGTGTAGTACCAAGAGTCACCAAACTTTTGGTATTTTTCAACTTGGTCACTAACCTTTTTTCTTTGGGTTTTAATTTTTTAGCTTTTTACAGGTAAGTTATTTGCATTTTAAAAATTTTTAATTTTGTGTTGAATTCTAGTTTTGTTGGGTATGTTACTGGAATTTATTAATTTGGCTATTTTATTTTTTCTTTTATTTTCTGTTTCTATGAGTTTCTTCGCCGCTCATGGTGTTTTTATTATTAGGATTTTTATTTCTATTTGTCGTTCTATTGGTGTTGTTCTATTGATTTCCTCTACTCATGATTGCTAATTTGGTACCTAATTTAATCTATTTGGTCTAATTATTGCATAAATCATGTCCAATTTTCGATTAAACATTAATAAAAGAAAAATTTAAAAAATTTAAAAACACAACATGCAACACCTGGCAGTGGAGGGGTATCAATTCAGGTTGAAAAAAATTGACTTTCTCTCTCTAAACACTTGTCACACATTCACTAATATAGAGGAGAGACTTCCGCTATAGTGGGCCTTATTGTCCACTAATATGAGTCAATAAGATATGTCAGCACCACGTTAGTTAGTTATTTCCTAGTCAGATGCCATGCACATTATTCCGGCCACATTTTCCTTATATTCTAGCAAGTGAACATTTAAAAGAAGTTGAAAGTTTAGTGATTTTCCTGCAAAGAAAAAAAAAGGTTAGTGACCAAATTGAAAAAATACCAAAATTTAGTAGCCTTTGATACTACCTAACAGAATTTGACATAGGGTTGACATATCAAACTAACTCATCTAGTTTGCTAATATGGATGGACATGTCAACACTTCAGCAGGAATTTTCCTCTGACTCTGGCAAGTGATCATTGATTAGAAAATTTGTGAAAGGCTAGTGATTCATTCGCAAAGAAAAAAAAGGGTTAGTGATAATTAAAAAAAAAAGTCAAAAGTTTAGTTATCCCTAGTGCTATTTACCCCTTCATATGTTGAGTGTATCATGCATACGCTATGTTAATACACTCATATAATGTGATAATAACATATGAAGAAAAAAAAAAAGATATCAATATCATTTCACTATTTGAGAAAAAAAACATATAAGTCATATTATAGTTAAATGTCTTGTTCATTCATTGGTTTGAATGTTTGAAAAAAGAATATATACGTCGTATAGGTAAGAATTTTTGTATGGTATGTTCAAGGTAAAACTTAAATAGAAGGATTTGAAGTGGAATAGATATCCTGTATATAATCTATAATCACCTTAAAGTTGGACTTTCTCACTCACAAAACACAAAACAAGAACACACATAAGCTCACAAAACAAAGAATGAAATACACACTTTGAAATCGATGCCTCAAAAGTCATTCGATTTATTTATTTATATAGCAGTAAAAACATTACAGAAAGGAAAAAAAAAGTAAATATATATCTCTATTACAACTGATCTATCTTACTTTATCTAGTTAGGCAAAACTTTATGAGCTAGGGAGAGACATATATTTACAACTGATAAGAACAAAAAATGAACTGTTTGAAATTAATGTCACATGCCTATAGGGGAGTCTCTATTCTTTCCTATATACTTCTTATATAACTTTCATTTAAAACCTATTCTCTAAACTCTCAACTCTCTAATTTGGGCATTGAAAGCTCCTCACCGGATCCTCTGTCTCTCTCATATTTAGAGGTTATCAGCCTTTGTCTCTCTCATTTTTACAGGTTATCTGCCAGTATACCTCTTACTTAAATTACTATGTAAACGTTATCCTTATCAACAACTAACTAAAATTGTCATGCTAGCTAGAATATTAGTATCACAAAAAAAAAAAAAAAAAAAATTACTTGAAGAATGTTCAGGAAAATCTTAATTAGCACCGTAATTAATACTCTTAGCAACCTCATCTTTTCTTGTTTTCCAATGACTTGATTCATCCTTGATGCCTTCAATAATATTGCTTCTCCTCTACATATATGATTCTTTTGGCAAATATGTTGTGTTTCAGTTCCCTATAGTCTCAACCACTCCTACTGTGATATCTAAGCAAAGGTGGACAGCCTTGGTCAGCCCTCCAAAAATTTTTTTTTACATGTATTAATAAGGACTCAATTAAAAATAGCCCATGTGATTTTAATTGCCATGTCTTTCATATGTAAATATTTGGTATAATTGGCAACAAAAAAATAAAAATTTGACTTTCTAATATGTCTAATGTGCAATTTGGTGATGAACCAGTAAAATAGAATAAGGATAATTGTATCATATATGACCCATAAAGTGACGTCTTCTGAGACTCGACATAAATAATTAAGCCTCTTTTATTTGTAAATTAAGAGCATTCTATGGTTATAAACATACATTAAACCATGATATTATTATTGTATTATTATAGGTTAGACCAACTCTATCTAATGATGCCATATATATTTATTATAAATTACTAACAGCTATATATCAATTAGATATTTTCTAATTGATATATATCTTTTAATTTAGCCTTTCTTCTTTGATCTAGTGCATATTAATGATTAAATTATGGATATGCATAAATATAATTGTGTACTTTAAAGTTTAAATTCAAAAAACAGTCCAATACTATGGGGTTTTGAATTTTTTTTTTCTTTCAATGAGATTTTTTAGAGATATTATATAAATTATAAGATATATATCAATTAGATATAAAGTCAAATTAAATGTTAAAATAGTACAAAGTATCAAAATAATAATTATATGAAATATTATAATTTAATTTTAATTTTAACATAAACAAAAGTTGAATATGAAAATTTTCATATATTAAATTTGAATTTTATTACTAGATTAAAGTCTTGTTGATTTTTAATGAGATATTATTTTTGGTAACCTTGCGTCGATGCAAGCGATATAGTTATATTTTTTTTGTTTGGTAAGAAAAAAAATGATAATGGAAGAAAAAGGTGGAAATAAAAGATGAAATAGTAATTATTGATGAGTTTTATTGTATCAAAAATTATTGCACACAATAAATATTTTATTATATTTAAATTTTAATTTAAAATTTTATATTTTAAAAATTACTCCCAATCCACCCCTATTTAAATTCTGGGTCTGCTCTTGCATGTAAGCCTATTTTTATTCTTCCCTTTGGGCTTATATATATAACAATTTGTTTATCTAACTCATCTCCATTCCAGTAAGATCTTTGGTTATTCCAAAATGCAATTAAGGACTAAATTTCCTCAATGTTCTTTCTGGAGTTATTCTTATTGTTCCTATTCCAACCAAAAAGCCATGATATCAACACAATTTCCACTTTGAGTGAATATGAAACATTGCATACAATACAATACAACCTTGTTACCCGAGTCCTTCATGCCCTTCAAGTTTCAATAACATGATTCACCTCATCTTGAGTAGCCCATCATAATCTAAATACTTTCTTGAATTCTTTTTACACTTTAGAGGTTAAGTGATTTGACACAACAAAATCTTTATGTGTCTATAATTAAGTTAAGAATCCATGAACATGTCCTTCAAGGAGATTTTCTTTTTATCACTTCTAAAGTGATTTGAGTAAGAGCATTTTATTATTTAGGAAAAACTGTTAGATTAAACCCAATTAAATAGTTTAGTCCTGAAAATTGGATTTTTCTAACAAGTGCTCCTAGAGCACAAGTTTAGAAAAATACAGATGATTCAGAAAACATTAAAAAAATTAATTTATAAATGAGTTAGGATGAGAGAAAGATGGAGAATAATTTTAGATTAATTTGGTTAATTTTTATCTGAATTAATTGCTTGTTAACCAGTGCTTTAAAGGTACAATTATTAGAAGAACTCATATAAATTTTATTTGATATTTCACTGAATATATGTCATTTGAATAATTAAGTTCAATTATTTAATAAATAGTAATATGAAATTTTAGCATATTAAATTAAGATTGGAGGGATCATTAAATATATATTTTCTTGAACATTTGGAAAAGAAAATCTATATAGATGTCATAAAAAATTTTTAGAAGTACGTTTAGACTGAGAGAATGTAAAATGAAGGAAATACTTAAAATGTAAAAAATATTAAAATATTTTATTTGGTATGAAAATAAAAATTCATAAATTTATAAAGACAGTTTTTTGAAAATAAAAAAAAAATAAATTTCTTTTTGAAAATAAAAGAATGTGAACTCTTTTAATGGCTGTCTGTTGAATGTTGTTTTATCAAGTTTTATGTTTCGCGGATACATTGGAAAGCTGGTAATAATGGTGTTTGGTTTTGACTTAGTGATCGTATTATTTCCATTCTTGTATTTTCCTTATTAATCTTCTCTGTTGTTCCAAAATAAATAAATAAATAAATAAATTTCATGTAAAAGATGTCTACAAACCCCTTATTAATATAGAAATACCATTAAAAATTTAAAGGCATCCACAATAAATTATACTCTTAAAATATAATAACACATGTTACATTTTCACTTTATCATTTCATTACACTTTGACCTATAATAATTATACTTTAAAGAGTATAGTAGTGTAAGTTCGTAACTAAATCTCATATTATTTTAATAATTCACAATAAATATTTCATGCTAAATATATTTATTTTTTTAAAATCATTTTATTATTTTTCAAAAATAATATATTAATTTTTAGAAAATGATTTTTATTATTTGAAAAATAATATATTTTTAATTTTTAAAAAATTAATTACTATTAAATTGTGGATATTTTAATTCATAATTAATTAAACATTAATAACGCAATAATTTAGTGATTATCGAACTAATATGGAAAACTTGGAGATTTTAAAAATTTTGTTGGTTTGTATTGTGTGAAGAGGAAGAACTTTCAATATTTAGAGAATTTAATATATTCTCAAAAATATTAAAATTCTTAATCATAATGATAAAATAAATATGAGAATTTTTCGTGAGTGAAATGGGAGAAGATATTGAAATTTTAGAGAATTTTGAGAAATTGAGAAGACAAGAAATAATGGAATAGGAGTGATGAAAATATGGAAAATTTGCAGCCGAAAAAGTGCGGCCCATCTTTGCCACGTATCATGACTAGGGCGTCCTGGCAAGTGACCACTGTCATCTGCAAATGCCAGGCACGCGCGCACGGGCCTAGTCCCCTCATGTGTTCTCACGCGTCTTTGATTGTAAGATTTTTTTTTTTTTTTTTTCAAATTGCCATTAAACAGTTCATAGTTATCAACCGATTAATATCCATTAAACTATAACAATGAGAAATGTATAATGAGATTCATTATATTTAGAGTGTGCAATCAGTAAATTCGGTTAATAATTTTCACTAATCAAATGAATCAAAATTAAATATTAATTAAACCGATTGAATCAAAATAATTATAAAATTAAATTAATCAAATTTTCAAATTTAAATATTAAATTTTGATTTTTTTATTAAAAAATAAGTATTATAATTTTTTTAAATTTAAATATATTATGAGTATTTATCATTTATAACATTGGATTTTTTTTAACTTATTTATGTAAGAAAATAAAAAAAAAAATAAATCATGGTATGAAATAATACCATATATTATTTTTTTTTGTTTGTGGAAAATAATGCCATATATTATTAAAAAATATTATATCATAATATTTAATAAATTCAAGTATGTAAAGTAATTATGCATTAATTAAATTATAAATTCATAAAAAAAAATAACTATATAAACTAATTGGCACACTAAAATTTCTAATTTATTTATCTAAAAAAATGAAAAAATAAATAAATCGATTAATTTGTTAAATAAAACTTCTTAACATAATAAAAAATCAAAATTTTTATTTTTTTAATCAAATTAAACCAATCATTTTATTTAATCGAATCAATTTAACCAAATTATATATCATTTCAAATCAATTTTTACCAAGGCCCCAATCTTATGGTATTTCTATAAAAAGATTCTCAAAACAATAGGAGAATAATAATAATAATAATAATAATAAGTGTTATTTTAATTAGTATTGGTTTTGGCATCTTTAGGTCCCCCATATTTTATCCCTCTTATTTTATTTTATTTTTTCTTTTAAAAAACATTTTTAAGAGAATTGCATAATGTGTAGCAGCACATAAACACCAAAGGCCTACTGAGAGGATAGAGATCTTTGCTTAAATTAGAAGCCCTTTTTACTTGCCCTTTTTGGGCTATATCTTTTTTTTATTATACATAGTTTTTAAAAAAAAAAAAATTGGGTTCCACTATAATTGAAAAGACAAATAGAAATTTCAAATGAGATATGAGACAATATCAAATATTATTATTTATTAATATTTTATTTTTGAAACATTATTAATTAATTAATACACTTACCTATGATTAATTATTAGACTTACTTTATCATTTCACATAGTCAATGGTTAGGATTTAATAATTTTGATCCATTGGCCAATATTTATAAGTGTGACTTCACTTTTTGTGAAGAAAAGGGTAAAAGGAGAAGTGATTTAGAAAGAAATGAGTAAAATTTGGGGAAGAAGCATAAGCATTGAAGCAATAACTTTCTCACGTGTCTTTGTTTCTCTCCACACAAAGCACAAACCTTTTTTTTCTTCTTTAATAGTTTAAATGTGAAGGCATTGTCTTGTATCTCTCACTATTGTTTTTATTTTCGACTTTAATTGCTTTTTTCCCTTTTTTTCACAGGCACCACGACGGGATAAAACAGGGGACCACTACGAGGGGACATGTGAGCATGATTAATTTACTATATAATTATAATTAATTAGTTAATTCATACTACCTTAGATTCAATGATGATTTAAGCAACATTACAAAACATAACATTGCACTTCAGTCCTCGACAATGGGATCTCTCTCTCTCTCATATAATACTATTTTATGCGACCTAAATTTTTACATAATTAATTATGAGTGCAAATAAGTAATGAGTAAGCTATTCAAATTCAACTTATAAAATATTCACTCCATTCTGAAAAAAATAATCATTAAGAAAAAATCACCATTTTTAAAATAGTAAAAACTTTATCATAAATTATTAAAAATGCCCCTATTAATTGCAGTATAAATTAGAGAAATATTTTTCATACTTTGAAAATAGAATGGTAAATTAGTCATTTTATCATATTTTTTTATTGGATTGCTAAATGGCCATTTATTTATAAATAAAATTAACTTTTTTAATGGTTACTTTTTTCATAATTGAATGAGTAGTTATAATTGACTTTTCAAATAATTTAAATAACGAATTAAACTAAATTTAAATATTATAATATTGAATTTATTAGTTTGATTAAATGTTAAAATTTTATCTCAATTTAAATTTAATGTTATATATTCTCTTTATCTATAAATTATATCCCCTATTGTTTTGTCACAAAAATTATGGATTTATATTTCTTTTATTATAAACTTAAGGATTTATATTTCTTTTATTATTTTACTCTTACTATGACAACTAATAGCATTAATTATTTTAAAATAATATGATTGAATATAAATATTCTAAATAGTATATTTAAAAATACAATAATAAATTTAACTTG
This sequence comes from Reutealis trisperma, assembly GCA_947687605.1. Lineage (NCBI taxonomy): Eukaryota > Viridiplantae > Streptophyta > Magnoliopsida > Malpighiales > Euphorbiaceae > Reutealis > Reutealis trisperma. The sequence continues at coordinate 1,333,077 of CANTUT010000529.1, read as the reverse complement.
AAAAGAAAAGTGGACTTTTTATTTTTGAAAATTCCAAAAAAAATGTGGATTATAATTATAAACAGAGGGAATATTATATATAATAATTTAGTAGTTTAAAATTAAATTTGACCTCATTCTTGTCCTATTTTAACATTAAAAAATTAACTTAATTTTTTAATAATAATTGATTCAGACTCGAACTCGAATATTATATAACTCAACTCGACACGATTTATGTTATTGTATTCAACCAATCAAGGAAAACCTACCCAACTTAGAATATTCACATGCTTAGCTTAACTTAATGTTAATATATTTTTTTTATGGGATAATATATTCAAGTTTGGGTGTCTTCAATCCCTCACTAATACTAAAAAGGGAAATAATCCAATTCATTACAAAATTAAATGCTTTATTCATGTAAATATTTTGTGCCAAAGTTCATAATGAATATATGGAAATCCATCCCTAAAAAAAATGGTAATTCAAATATATAACGTAAATTTAATATATATATATCTATATATATATATATATATATATATATATATATTGAAAGAACACCACTGAAATTATATTCAAATGCAGGTCTATCTCAATCAAAAGAATCATCAAACTTTCTTCAAGGTTCTATGCTTATTCGGAATTATTCTTAATAATGTCACCCTTGGAAAATTCTTTAGCTTGATGTTTAAACAAAAATAATTATTAAAAAAAAAAAAAGTAAAAGGACGCCAAATCTAAAATCAAATGTACTTTCTGATGGCAATTTTGTTAAAATTTAAAAAAGCGGTGGTATTTATTAAACCGAAAGACGGCGGCCGTGATCTCGGAATGAAGAAGAGGACAACGACGAGGAGAATCGGATGCGGCACAGCACGAATCTGGTGCTAAACGGATCTAACGGTGACGTCAAGGCATTTTAGTCTCTTATGCCTTATCTCTCTCAGGCATCGGTTCCAGAGGATACTATTCCCAACGTTTAACGCCGTCTAACTTCTTTTGATTCTCCGTTACAATCTTATTACCTCGTAAATATCACTTTCCCCTTTTGGCATAATGAACAAATAAATAAATAAATGGATAATAATAATAATATTTGATAGAAAAATGCTATTTGTACACTATTTATTGTACCTATCACTTACCATTATTTTATTTATTATCATAATATATTTTTTAAAAAATGTAATTTTTTTTTATATAAATAATATGTTGATATTATAATATGGCATCAATTAGCACAAAAAATATTAATATAAATAATATTATTCATACTTTTTTTTAAATAAATATTATTAATGACCCAAATCAGTAAAAAAAAAATCTAGAAAATATTAATATGAAAAATATTATTCGTACTTAATTAAGTTATGAAAACTAGTACATATATTCAGAGAGATTTTCATCATATTTATTTAGGGTGCATCTAAAAATTCATAAAATTACAAGAAAAACCTGAAGTTTTTTTTTTTTTAATTTAATATGACAATCAACCATAATTAAATTAATATTTTAATGAATGAGACTAAGATTTAGATTTCTTTGTTGTTAGATTAAATTTTCATTGTTTAAATATGAAAAAAAATAACAATAATAATAATGATAATTTTATGAAATATATATTTAAAATACATCTTAAAATAAAAGAATCATTCACATAATTACAATTAAACCATGTCATTTAATAAAAAAATATAATTGTTTAAACACAAACATCATGTCTAATTCAATATACAACAAATTCATGTATATTCCAATATGAAATGCTTACAAATCCATATATGTTCTGCATAAACAACATACCCTATTTGGATTACTTGAGAGGGTAGGTTTTGAATATTTGTTAACATGATTAAATAATTAGTATAACATTATGTCATTTTAATTAAAGGAAATACAAAATTAAAGAGCATAATACATTCAAATTGGGTGATCTAGGTCTGAGTTAACTAGATACTCAACTTAATTTATAAGTTCTTTGTTTTTAGAACTAGAATTTTTAGAGTCTATTGGTTTAGCTAATCAATTGATTTCTAAGTTTTCAAGTTGAATACATTCAGTCTAAACAAGATTTAATTCATGGCAATTAAAATTTTATATACTTCAAATAAATTAATAAAATCTTTTGGTAATCTTTTTTTTTCTTTTCTCTAAAGTAATTAAACAATACTCTAAAAATAAAAATGGTTAATTGGTGAAAAAAAATCACGTTTATTTATGCATCTAAATGAAATACTATTATCGGTTATAATAGTTAAATAATTGAATACTTACTTTGTACTATAAGATATTCGGATATAGCTCAAACTTTATCAATCATGTCTTATTCATTAAATATTTTCCATTTATAAAAAAAATACTAATAAATTTATTATTTGTTAATAGAATGAGATTTTTTAATAGTAGACGATGAGGGACAAAAATGACTCATGCATCTAATGGGCCCTTGAGACTGAAGGCCCTCATATATCCTAAATCAGAGCGTTGGCACTAAGACTAGAGCCCAAGAGCAAAGGCCCAAATCGGATAGGTCAATGAGACCCACTCCCCTAAAGCCATTAAAGCCTTCTCTGGACCATCCCCTTACTTCTACCTTAAGTGACTTTTTTTGGGAGGCTACTTTGTGTGGCTGAGAACTCCTGATATAGATGTCATATCAACTGTTAAAGGAATCTCTATTAGGCGGCACGCTATTGAGTTCTAACACAGCTTTTTATCTAACACATCCCTAAGGATAAGACTAGTGCCCATGCGCCTGCTATCTATATACCAACCACACCAATCAAAGACATACTATGTCAGAAGACATTCTCTCTCCTCCAAAAAGGTATCCAAATTTGTCCGATGCACAACCATATAAAAAGGAGGGATCAACACATAATTTAGATAGATTGAACTCTACACTCTCTCACCTCTTTTCTTTCACTAAAAAACTCTCTGACTAGAGAAGAGAAATCATCTTCTTCGGTCACCGGCAAAGCTCATTACTGACTGAAACATCAGAGGCGCTTCCCTAGGCACAAGGCCTAGCTTTCCTAGCTGTCTTCTTTTCTTTGCAAGTTACATTTTTAAAGGCCCAGCAAGAAAGAGGCCAATTGAATCTTATTTGATCAAGCTCTGATCAAATTGGCACCTTTTGTGGGAAATGTTGGCTGATCTTTTGTACCCTTATTCTCTTTTCTCTTTAAGGATAGCAACACTTACTCTCCTTTCTTGGCTTAAAGACCTTTGTTCCCAAGGTAAGTGTACTCACCTTCAAAGAACATCCAAACCATTAGCCAAAAAATACTTAAACTTCCCTTTACCATGACTAACCATGGTGATCATGAATCTTTGAGCCCCACTAACCTAAGGCACTCATCTCCTCTAGCCAGAGACCTCCAAACACCAACCTCTATCGACTTTAACGCCTTGCTCTAACTCCTCCTTTCACAAAAAAACATAGCAGGACCTAGCCACGCCTCTCTGAACCTTGCTAACCCAGAACTTGCTCTTTCCTTATAGCTAGTACACACTATGGAAGTGCTCATTCGAGCATCTCAACAATAAACCCCTTTGAATCAAAACCTCACCATGGTCCCAAAAACTACACCTAAGAGGAACATAGCCAGGACTCTAGTGTACGAGAAACAACCTCAATAAACCCCTAAAGTAGTAGAGGGCTAGTCGGGAGAACAAGAAACAGGTAGGAGACTAGATATGAAGTATTAAGGGGGATGAAAGAGATTTGTTAGGAGAGGAGGGGAGCACTGACACCTTGTCTCTTAGAGAAAAATTTAGGCATGCACGTGGAAGAAAGTCTCATAAAGAAGATAGAGGGAGAGATAGGAGAAGAGGGCATTCATATCAATATGATAGAAGGGATGTTGATAAGGGGGCAAAGAAGAAGTGATGGGAGAGAAGAAAGGTCGAGAGGTAGAGGAGACCTTGATAGGCATTCAAAGAGGAAAGAATGGATGAGAAGGGAATACTCCATTGAAAGATCCCCTCTAAGGAGTAGAGATAGGAGATCACCAGAGGTTAGTAGTAGCAACTGAAGAAAAGAGAAGGAGATGAGGGATGTAGTAGAAAAATTCCTTGAAGAAATGAATTAGGATCACAATAAGAAAAGTATAGACAAGACCCTAATATTGGCCTTAAAATCCCCCTTCATTTGAACCATTAGAGATTATTCAATACCTAACAAGTTCAAACCTCCTGCTTTAAAGAACTACAATGGCAAGACAGATTCCAAAGTCCACATTATGGACTATAAACATGTGGTTGAACTCCAAACCACTAAAGATAAAGTATTATGCAGGGTGTTCAGAAGGTCATTAGAAGGACACACAACTAGGTGGTTTAACAGCCTCGAGGAAGGAAGTATCTACTCTTTTATGGAACTAGCTAAGTCTTTCATACATCCCTTTGCTTTAAGCATCCCTGTAGAAAGGAAGACCAAATATTTGGAGTTAGTGATGCAGAAGGAGAATAAGTCCTTAAGAGACTATATGGCATGTTTTAATAGGGAGGCTTTGAAAATCACACATCTAGAATAAGAGTAGGAGGCTCTTCAGTAGCTTCTAACTTAGCCACCATTTATAGGACACCAGGGAAGTGCACTGTTACATCTTGGAGAGCATTATTATAATATTCAACAGTAATCATATAGGTGTAGTATGTGATGATATCATCAAAACTCTTGGATTGCATGAAGTCCCTAATAACCTTTCTCCTACCCTCCTTAACCTAGTTGGCCTTCTCTAATGTAGCTTTAGCTCTATCAGAAGCTTGCTTGTAACCAAACACTGTAACCCAAAGTTCCTACTAGACTTTCCTCATATCTTCATGAAGAACGACAATCTCCTCCATCTCTTTAGCAAGCTTCTTATTACTTTTTCTCAATCTTTCCAGTTGCACATTAAGGTTAATAATGACCTTGTCTTTGCCAGCAATAATTTCCAAGAGGTCCTTTGCCTCCCCCTTAGCTTTTAGATGAGCCTCCTCATTAGTTTTTGCCCTCATCTCTGAGTCTTCCACTTATGCCCTAACTGCTTGCAACTCTTCCTCCAACTTTGAATAGAGCTCCTATTTCTCTTTCATAGCTTGTCTAGCATCCTCGTAATGGTCCCTTAAAAGACTAAAGTCAGTGCGTAGAATTTTGGCATTAAGGACTGCCTGCGAAGGACAAGTAATAATAAATAAGAGATTAAAGCACACATCCAGAGGAAAAAGAGAGGAGACGATCAGGCTTTACCTTCTCTAACAGGGTCTCCTGCTTAGCTAGTGTGTCCGAGACTAAACCAAAGAAAGAAGTCAAAGTCAGACATAGAAAGCCAACTAAGCCATTGTAGCTGCAGTAATAGGAGAAACTTCCAGCCCAACACTATTTTGATCCTCCGCACATTAAGGTTAATAATGACCTTGTCTTTGCCAACAATAATTTCCAAGAGGTCCTTTGCCTCCCCCTTAGCTTTTAGACGAGCCTCCTCATTAGTTTTTGCCCTCATCTCTGAGTCTTCCACTTGTGCCCTAGCTGCTTGCAACTCTTCCTCCAACTTTGAATAGAGCTGCTATCTCTCTTTCGTAGCTTGTCTAGCATCCTTGTAATGGTCCCTTAAAAGACTAAAGTCAGTGCATAGAATTTTGGCATCAAGGACAGCCTGCGAAGAACAAGTAATAATAAATAAGAGATTAAAGCACACATCCAGAGGAAAAAGAGAGGAGACGATTAGGGTTTACCTTCTCTAATAGGGTCTCCTACTTAGCTAGTGTGTTCGAGACTGAACCAAAGAGAGAAGTCAAAGTCAGACACAAAAAGCCAACTGAGCCACTGTAGTTGCAGTAATAGGAGAAACTTCCAGCCTAATACTATTTTGATCCTCCGCCAAAACTTTACCCACTTTAATTGGAGTGACACTCATCACAATAGTCTCTACAAGCTCTTCTACCATCTGATTCTTCAATGGTAGACCGAGCTCCTCTACCTCAGCTCATTGTAAAGTAGAGGATACTAGACCATCTTTCACCTTTGATGTCTTAGATTGAGAGGGCGAAGGAAGCATCCCTAGCCTCTTTTGGCAAATAAAGTCCCCCACCATTAACATCTTCTTTAGAGAGGGGGAAGGGAGCTGAGAAGGATCCAATTGAATAAGTCTATCTTGACGAACTACCCTTGGGGGCACTCTCTAGGCTTTTGGTAGGAACCCCTGCCATAGTAGATAGAGCAAGCGAAGCAAAAGAAGTCACTATTACAGGAGCTTCGCTCGGAGATACAGCACCAGCAACAATACCCACTGTGTCAATAGGAATGAGAAAAAGAAAGAAAAAGAAATTAGAAGAAAACAACAAAACACAATGAAGAATGAAAAAGGGGGATGAAAGAAAATTTTCCTTTAAAAATAAAAGTTCTCCTCCAACTACCATCTTGACAAGCAAAAGGTAAAGGCCTTAAGAGTGGCCACATCAGGCTAGGAGATCCTCCGCTCATCTACAAAATTTTCCCAAGTCTCCACTTTCTCAGTACAGGGCACCTCCTAAGCTCAATGCTCTTCGACCACCTCACGAGCCTTCCTAACTATTTTAAGATCTATAGTGGGAGAAGGCAGAGAAGGGAAGGAAGGGAGATGAAGGTTACCTGTCCCTACTTCGATCTCTGACTTGTTGAAGTCCTTTACCACCTTAGCTAAGCAGGCCTCGAATTTAGCATCAGAGACATATTTCAACTGCTTCTCCAATTCCCCCAACTAGTCTCCTTGGGAAGTGTGGGCAATACATGGAAAATACTGGGCACTTAAGGGTCCTTTGTCTTCACCTTTGAATGAGAAGGTGGAAGCAACCCTTTTTCTCTTTCTACAGCCAGAGGAGGAGGTGAGGGAGGAGGGAAAGCCCTTCCAAATTTAGGAATTAAAATCCCTTTTTGAGCAGCAGGCTTAATGACAGGGGTGATATAAGCACTAGTTGATGTGGGTCAAATTTAATACCCTAGTTTTTAAGACTAAGTATAAAGTGAGTAGGATGTCAAACTCTAGGGAATTTAGAGCAATTTTATATTAACCGAGTAATTACTAAGATGGATAGGCAAACAACAAACAAAAAGATGTTGGTTTATTCTAACTAATCTAAAATATTAAAGTTTTATTATTACTTTAATTAATAATAGACAATGAATATTAGAATTACAACTCAGAATTAATTTTGAACTATAAAAGTTAATAACATATAAACACATGCAATGATTGGAGAATATGACCAAAAATTCTTAAAAGCAACTCTCATTGTCAATTAAGAGTATTTTAATTTAAAGTCTATAAGCATTCTCATGTCATTATAAAGATAAACTAAAATCATTAAGTTCCATGCCAATTCTTTAACCCCCTCAAAGTGGATTTCTTGTCTCCAAGTACTTTCCTATCCTTTGAGTAATTTCAATTATATTTCCACCAAAATGCTCCAACTCTCATTGTGAACAAAATGATTAACAAGTTATATATGGTGATCAAGTATACATAACACAATGTAGGACTCAATTGAAACTAAATCATTCATGCATATTAAGAATGTAGTTCATAAAATTAACTAATCATTGCAATTCTAACAACCTATTAGCCTAAGTACATGATAAAATGTAACATAAAAATAATGCAAGCATTCATTATTGAATAGTAAAATAAAATAGAAGAAAGGAAGAAAGATTGATGAATGAAAACTCCTTTATTCTTCAAGAAATCACTTGCACAATTCTTGAACTTGAAGTGCCTTTTGGAAGGACACTTGATGCAAACCAAGTACTTAATTCTAATAAGGTGTTTACAAAGATTTTAAGTAAGTTTTTCCTATCTAATACAATAGTATCTCCTCTCCTCTGTAAAGCCAAATCTAAGTATTTATAAGCCCCAAGGTGTCCTAAGAAGTGCTCCTTTGAAAAAAGTATCAAAATGAAAGGGTGCGTTGAAAAGGTATAGTAACCACCCTGTCACGACTTGGTATAGACGGAATGAGTAGACACGGTCCTCTTCATTGGCTTGTCTTTGCTCCTAAGTTTGGCACTTGGTTCTATTTTGGTCCTTAGCTTCCATTTTCAATCAAAATCATCTTTTTACACTTATATTATCCTATAACACTCAAATAAAAGATCAAACATACCCTAGTATAGAAAATTAATACAAAACATGCATGCATTCAAACAAAATAGTAAAGATATTATTAGTTTGGTTATGCCATTTTGCATCATATCACTAGTCGAAGGATCCATTCTCTGCATAATAAGAACATTGGAGTTAGAAGCCTTGACAAGCCTTGTCCTGATGACATAAGTCCTCCTACATCCTTCACACTTACTTGGACTCCCTCCACCTAAACACTAGGAGGGCTTTGCTCAGAGGACTATGTTTTGCCAACCCCTTTTTGGAAGCAACCACTGGTCTGGGATCAAATTCTGCTGGGGCACAACTATGCGAGGATCAAGCACTAGGAGCTGAGTAGTAGGAATATGGGTTTTGGTAGAAACTCTCTCAGTTTTCTTCATAATATTATGATAATGTTCAAGATTCCTAACTTTCACTATAAATAGAAAAAATAAAACATCAACAATATGAACGAAGACCCATCATGCTTTGCCAAAGTAAAAGAAAAAGTCAAAGACTTAAGAAGTCACCTTAGACGTCCTTTAGTAGAAGTTTAAAGATTAGAGCTCAATGGATGTCCCTCATATGGATGGAGCCCCCCATCTTTTTAGTATCATAAATGTAACCTTAGTGGACAAGGGTTCTCAAGTCCCTCTTTTTATCGTCCATCAGCTTCTTTAGTTAGTCTCCAAGGCCTTCGCATAGCTCCAAGAAATGGCCAGAGAAGTCAAAATTGGGAGACTTATCACCCAAAGCATTAGTAACTTCCACCAAGCTAAACTTGGACTTCCAATCCTTCACTTTGCTCTCTTTCCCAAGAAAGAGGCCTTGAAACTACTTGGCTAATGTCATATACATCCTAGGCAACCTCTAAGCACTATGAATTTTGTAGAAGCACTGAAATAGGCGAGTAGTGAGGAAGATGCCATAGGCGAAGCGGATGATTTCAAAGAGATGCATATCCCTTATTGAGTTGAGAGTCAACATCATGAGATTCACCCTAAAATACTTGAAACACTCCACCTTGACCTAGTAGGAGGAAAGAGAAGACCAAGTTCGCCTATGACAGTTGTCCTTGGGAAGAGCGGCTTTAGGATCATTAGAATAGAACCTCTCATAGCCTTCAGAACAGTGAAATAAGAACTGATTATTATTGTCCAAATTCTCGCTAAAGGCAAGAAATTCAATAGTCTTGCCTAACGATGCAGTTGCCCCTTATTCCTCTTCTAGAATCTTTTGGTAGAGGGTAGAGCTTACTTAGTCTCTCATAAGGATGTTTTTCTTCCTTAGAGCCATTAGCATAGAAGAAAAAGAAGAAGAAGGGAATGTGGTTGAAACGAAACTAAGAAAAACAACTAAGATGACAACACAAAGAAAGCAAAAGTTTGAAAAGATGAAAAAAGCAACTAAGAGCTCTAAAGTGAGAAGCCAAAGAGTATATATAGAAGAGCCTCCTCGGTAATCGTCAGCCTAATAATTAGAAAACATTAAAAGGCATTTAAATTTAAAATTCCTGAAAAACCATACCGGTTATAGTGACATATGGCCATGCACATGGAATGAAGAGACACATATTTAATGCATGGCTTTGTCAACCATTCATACATTTAATGGCTCTGTGACCGTTCACTTACCCTATATAGGCCTTGCAGTCAAAGACCTTTAACCAATCATATTTCTCTGCTCCAGCGAAGACTTTTAGCCAATCAGGTTACCCTGCATGAGTGAAGGCTCCCCATCAATCGAAGGGCTTCGACCATGTGAAGCTCACCCTTCGATAACTAGTCTTCAATAGAACTTGCCTTATAAAAGATCATCTTCACCCTTAACATTGTCAACTATTTTAGAGACCTAATCTTGATTCTAACAAAGGGAGGATAATAAAAGAATTGTTTCATCAGAGGCTTTGTCCTTCGTCCTCGCCTCAGTGAAATAGGGAGGCTTATGATGAAGGACAAAAATGGCTCATCCGCCTAATAGGCCCTTGAGACTGAAGGCCCATCTATATCCTGAATTAGAGTGTTGACACCAAGACTGGAGCTCAAGAGTGAAGATCCAAATTGGATAGGTCTAGGAGGCCTACTCCCCCAAAGCCATCGAAGCCTTCTCAGGATCTTCCCCTTACTTTTACCTTAAGTGACTTCTTTGGTAAGCTACTTTGTATGGCTAAGAGCTCCTAGTATAGACGTCATATCAATTATTAAAGGAATCTCTACTAAGCAGCGGGCCCTTGAGCTTTGTTGTAGTCATTCACCTAACACATCCTTAAAGACAAGACTGGTGCCTATACACCCACTATTTCTATACCAACGACACTAATTAGAGACATGCTCTATTAGAAAATATTTTCTCTCCTCTAAAAAGGTATCCAACTTTGTCCCATATATAACCATACAAAAAGGAGGGAGCAACATATAACTCAGGTAGATTAAACTCTACACTCTCACACTTCCTTTTTCTCACTAAAAAACTCTCTGATCAAAGAAGATACATTATCTTCTCCAGTCACTGGCAAAGTCCATTGTTGACTTTAGTATCGGAGGCTCTTGTGCCTGGCCCATCTTCGTTTCTTTGCGAGCTACATTTTTGAAGGCTTAACATGAAAGATCTAGCCCATTGAATCTTATTTGATTAAGCTCCGATCAGTAGGTGTTTGGCAAACTTTTTGATTTAGCTATTAGCTTTTTAATTCCTAATAATTGCATCAAACTCGTTTGATTTGATTTTTTTTTTAGTGATAAATGTTAGCTATTAGTAGGTCGACAACTGTTATTTATAAAAACTTCAACTTAAATATTTTTTAAAATAGCTCATAATTATTTAAATAATTAAAAATAATATTTAAATAAAAGGTAAATATTAATATTTATTCGTCATTAAACATATTAACAGCTAACAACTAATAATAATTTTTCCAAACACTTGCAATAATGAGCTATAAGCTAATAGTTAACAATTGCTATAAATAGTTAAACCAAACGAGACCTTAATTTGATAAGATAAATCAAATGAATATATTCACAAAAATTAACTCATTATATCATTTTATAAGAAAAAACAACATATAGTTAGTTGCTAAGAATTCATTTTTGGCATTCATCAATTGTCAAAATCTTCCAAAGTTGAATTAAAGCCTAGTTTCTTTAATACAAAGCTTTCCTAAATCAAAATTTGCAAATTTTAATTTTGTAATTGAAGTTAATACTATTGTATGTAGAGCATGAATTATGCAATCAATTAAAGTTGATATAGTTTAGATTTTCCATATTCTTTTAAGAGTAAAAGATATAAAAATGTTTCAATTTTTTTTTTATTCATTGATAATCAAAATCCATTAAGCAAAGATGAATTCCAAAATATGAGATGGGTTACAAAAAGAATTCCTTCGTTTTATAACTTAAAGTTATTTATAGTAAGTCAATTAAAAATTTTCAAATACATTGATGTCACTAAATATGTCAAAGATATGGTCATTAATTTTCTTGAGAGACTATAATTATTACAAGCAAACATATTGAGAATGAAAAAAATATATTTCTGTTATGCTACTTATACTTGCAATGCAAAATACAAATACAAAATTACAAATGAGATTTTAGAAGCAAGAGCAACTATTCTCATGTGTAGATGAAAATAGTTTAGTAAATTTCCTTTTCTTTGAAACTCCTAGGTGTCCTCATGGTCTTTCTGATTTAGGCAAAGCAAAAGCTTTCCTCTCCCAAAGTCCTATGTTTTCTTTACTTGATTCATCGCTTTGTCCAAAAAGAGAAACTAAAACAAAAAACACTTGGGAGAACTTGCGCAAAACATCAAGGGCATTTTAGTACGGCAGCAAAAAGACATAGCCTTAGGTGAAGTTAAGAGAGAGATCAGATTGATTGCTCTTTGTACTTTGTCATTGGCTGCTTCTTTTCACAAAAGAAAAGAAAAAGATAAATATTTGCTTCTTCCTGTTCTATCTCCCTTTCTTTCTCCCATCTTTAGGCTCTTCAAGATCTTCCTTGCTTTCGGTGCTTTGAAAAGCAAATCTGAGGCTATTTGAGTCTTGTTTATCTTTTTCTTTTTCTCTTTGCTCTATTTTCACAAAAATAATTTCTTTTCTTTTCAATCTTGTTTATTTGATATAATAATCTTTTACACAGACAGATAGTCTCTAAATTCCATTTATTTACTGTTTTCACTATCTTCTTGTTAGGGTTTTCATATCCCATAAACCTTTTATTTGCTACCTTAAAAGGTCTTGAACTTTTCTTGGGTTGCTTCCTCTTCAAGATCTTATCTTCCTCTGCTTAAAAAATACGCTGAAATAAATTTCTTTTCTTTTTCTCAAGAAAGTGATGCGAAAATATTCCCAGAATTTTCTAGGAAATAAATTGGTATTAAGATATGTGTGTAATAGTACTCTAGCATCAAATCTATTGACTCTGAGCTAGCCTGAAAACAGAGCAAACAGAGCATTTGTTCATGGATTCGAGTAGTTATCATAGTTATCACCACCAGAACAACCAACCCTGTTCTGGGTTATTGAGGTTTCGCTCAGCTCCAAGTTCACTTATTGCAAATTTCAATGATAATGGGGTTGGTATTGATTCTGTTTTGGGTTTTCAAGAGTTTGAGGAAAAATCTGCAATGAGAGTGAGAGACGCAGCTGTGAATTATGCGAATTCACCACAGAATTACTCTGGTTTGCCTCCTCATTACCCAAGACAAAGTTCGGGTACAAGTTCTTCAGCTATGGATAGCTCATATGGTTTGATTGGTTCAATGGCAATGGATCATCAGGAGCAAACCAAAAGGATTGATTCAAGTCTTGTTAGACAGAATAGCTCCCCTGCAGGACTTTTTGGGAGCATATCTGTTCAAAATGGTATTTTTCTTGCTCTCATTTTTCAAATGGACTTTGATTATAATGTGATTGTTTAGATTTGGATGGTTGAATGATAGTTTTTATTTCATAGAAATTTGTATAGTTAAACTTTTAAATTTGTATGTTTTCTTTAAGATATGTGGTAAAGAAATTACCTCAAGAAGCTCATTTGCTTAGAAATTGAAATTGATGATTCACTGTGTTCTTAAAATTTGAACATTTGTTTTAGATGGAAGTGTTTGAGCAATTGATGGAGTTCAGATTCATCTAGAGTTGTGAGAAGTTGAAGAAATTAAAAAAAAATAAAAATAAAAATACTATTCCTTGGACTGGTTAAAAAAAAAAAAAAAAAACTTATAGTACTATGATTGGAAATGCTTCTAACATACTTGATAAATCTTCATAAATGTTCCATTTCTTTGACATTACAACTTTGAAGAAAATGAAAAGAGAAGAAATTTTCTAAAGCTTTAACTCTTTCCCTTTCAAAGAAATGGAAAATGTCTGTACTTGGCTTAGTTAAGATGGGTTAGTGTTATGAGATTTGATGTATTAAATCTGAGATTAAAAAGCCATTTCTGTTACTTGTATTTTTTTTTTTTTTGTATCTTTAAATCTTTGTTGGGACCATATACAGTTTGTGACACATAATTGTGTTTCAAATCTTTCATTCTGATAAATGGAGAGAAATATAATAAAACCAGGCTAAGAAGCTTTTTTTAAGGTTAGAAAGCAGAAGGAAATATTGAAGATCTCTCAGTAAATTGCAGGCTATGCCACCATGAAAGGTGTGGGAATCTATGCTGGGGTGAATGGTACTAATGGAGAAGCAAGTCCAAGATTGAAGAGTCAGCTGAGCTTCTCACCAAGGATACCTTCTTCCTTGGGCATGTTGTCACAGATTTCAGAAATTGAGAATGAAAGTATTGATGCAGCTAGTCCTGATAGTGGAAAGCTTGGAAATGGAAACAGCGACGGTCGATTTTATAGCAGTACTAATGGGTTCCCATATGGCTCTTGGAATGTTTCACATTTTGCAGACACTGTTAATGGCTTGAAAAGAGATCTTGATGATAATGGAAAGCTATTTTCTAATATTCAGGTATCAGTTTGTGAATTAGGTGTGTTATGTAGTTCTTTGTTTTGGTTGTTTAAATGCTAATAATTTAAAATAATTGTTTAAAATTAGAGTGGAGAACTTGGAAATCGCGTTCCCATACTATCACACCACTTAAGTTTGCCAAGGACATCTGTGGATATGGTTGCCATGGAAAAGTTCCTTCATTTTCAAGATTCTGTTCCTTGTAAAATTCGGGCAAAGCGTGGTTGTGCTACTCATCCTCGAAGTATTGCAGAAAGAGTAAGATCTATTTTTCTATCTGTTATGTTATGTGTTGTGTTTCTCAATTGATCAAACAATGAGCATGCACAAAAATGTCACTGTAGTATCGATCAATATTGGCCTTATGCTTCTTAACTATGAAATATTGTAATTTAAATCTAAATTGGTTGATCCAGCAAAGTCATGACTGTTAAGAGGCTATTGTATGCATTTCTTTTTCAGGTGAGAAGAACCCGGATTAGTGAAAGAATGAGGAAATTACAAGAGCTTGTCCCAAACATGGACAAGGTAGATTTTCTCCATACACCCTCTAGCCTCAAAAGTATCATCTTTATATCTCTTTTTTTTGGTTAATTAGGTTAGAATGACCAATAAAAGTTTAAAACTTTATCTTTGAAAACTTATGATGTTTATTTTTATTCTTGGCAGCAAACAAACACAGCAGACATGCTGGATTTGGCTGTTGAGTACATTAAAGATCTTCAAAAGCAGTACAAGGTATCAAAGAAAAAGAATAAAAAGCCCTAGCAATTTAACCAAAAAGAAAATTATTGTTTTTTACTCACAGCTGTTTGTTTCTATGCAGAATCTCAGCGACATCCGAGCCAACTGCAAGTGTTTGAGTAAGCAGAAGCCAGCTCAAAACCAAATTATTTGATACGCTTCTGTACAGAAAACAAGGGAAGTGGATAGGAACCAGTTCTTCTTAATGATCTTTTTCTGTGCAATGAACATGTAGAAGCTAAGATATTTTCTTCTTTCAAATGGTCAAGCATAGTAAGTTTAGTAGAAATTTCACTGCAAAATTATGATTTGGAAGCTAACAAAGCTTCCAATTACACAAATACCTGAAATAAAGAGAAAAATGTACAGGACATGTTCTTGTAGTGCATCAATTTCTTGTTATATGTAATTTACCTCCTTATCAAATTTGGCTTCAGCGTCCAAATATGTAAGTTTTGACAGTTTAATTTAGAGTTTTCTCCTCATATTTCTCTACTTCTTTACTAAAATTGTTCTCAATTGCCTGATCTTGGTGATACGTATAAGAAAGGGAAGATAGCCAGCAACATGTTAAAATTTTTAACTTAAAATATGCATTGAAACTGTTTTCTATGGTTATTTTATTTTAAAACAAAGTAATATACTTTGTTTACAAAAAATTATAATTTTATTTATATTATTTCGTAAAATAAATTATTTTTTCACAATTCTACTTAATTGCAAAAAAAGTTTTAATTTTATCAAAATATAATTTATTTTATACAAATTAACAATTTTACTAGAAAATTAATTTTATAATTACGAAAAAAGATATATTTTTTTTAAAAATTCACAACTTTCTTATAAATGATATCGTGTAATTATAATACTTAAATTACTTTGTTTTAAAATAAAACAAAAAATTTTATTTTTTACAACTAATAGAATAGTAATAAATAATAAATATAATTAAAATATTTAAAGTACTGTAATTAAATTAACCTGATATTATATTTTACTAATTAAAAATGAGAAATATTAAAATGATTGAAGTAGTATTTTAAATTTATATACCTATAAACTTTATAAAAAATAGTTTAATTTAAGAAAAAATAAAAAAAGATTGTGATTTTTCGTAAGAGATTCTTTTTTCATAATTACAAAATTATTTTTCTTTTTATAAAATTATTATTTTGCAAAAAATAAGTCAATATTTTGGTAAAATTAAAGATTTTTTCACAATTAAAAAAATTACAAAATAATAGTTTAATTTATAAAAAAGTATACATAAAATTGTGATTTTTCATAAAAAAAATATTTTTTCCCAAATAAAATAGATTATTTTATTTTAAAACAAAATAATCATAGAAAACACTATGTATTAAATATAATAAATAACTAAGTTTTAAATATTTAAAAATTATATTATTTATTTTATTTAGTATTTATTAATTTTTAATTTTATCAATTAGCACTTAAGCTTATGAAAGTATGGTTAGTGTAAATTAATTTTCTATTATAAAATATGAACAAAGTTAATTAAATTTTTATTTTTATTTGCTATTTTTTTTGTAATTATATTTTTTAAAAAATTTTTATAATCACACTTTCAAAATTTTATTTTTTAATTCTATAAAACCTAAACAAAATTTAATATAGTTCTATATTTTCTATAGTTAAGTTATTTAGGCAAACGCATTTTGATTGATATTTGAACCCATCATTACTATATTTTAATTATAAAGTTGCCGAAGAGGCACAACAGGACAAAACATTTCCTAAAATAGATGGAGATTTTCTACTCATTTATTGGGTGAATTGCGTATAAGATGACCTGACCTGAGTGCTTCTTGTCCCTTCTACCCACCCGATCGACCTTATCTATTCACAACATATTCAAGGGACACCATTAATGACCAAATGAAGAATTGTTATATGATTAGACCTTCATCCTTCACACACACACACACACACACACACACACATATATATATATATATATATATATATATATATATATATATATATATATATATATATATAAAGAAGCGCATAGTATAATCATATATGTTCGTTCATTTTTGTTTTATTTTAAGGGTAAAAATATTTTCCAACTAAATTAGTGTATATTAGTGTTCGTCCATAACTCCAATTGAAAATTTTCATCCAGTATGTTAGATTTTATTGATCCAAAATACACATGGCTAAATTAAAATTATAAAAATTATAATAAATTAATTAATTTACTACAATTTTGATGCGCTTCGCATAAATAAATCTTATTAATCAATCTGATATAATAATATAATCAACTAAGGACATGTGTGTGTAGAACGGCTAGGTTCATCCTTTTTTATTCTACAAGTTGTTAATAGGTAGAGATTACATATCACTTAAATTCTGGAGAGATAATATAGCCTATATTTATATAAAAATCTAATTAAAATTATTCCATCATAACTTTAATAGGAGTCAAAATTCAACTATGATTCAGCTCACACTTAGATCTAAAATATTTCGCAATATGTAGATCTAGTCCAATAATATTTTATGATCACTTTTTAATAATGAACTATATAATATAATATTTTAGATTATTATGCTAATTCATAATTTTAAATAATATAAAGTTAATCAATAAACCCAATAAATTCTAAAATTCTCCCATTTGGATATTATTGATCATTTGCTTTAACAAAAACATTTTATATAGAAAATAATTCTTGGATTAGTATGCAGAAAACTTTTATGTGGCCATAATCTTAAAAAACAACATAGTCCAAAAGACTTTCCAAGTATAGTTTGATATATTAAATAACTAATGTTGAATCATGACAACCATTATATCATTTATAAACATAAGATAATCCATAATAACAAATATTGATTTATTTAATTGCATGAACTATTAATGTGTTTTAATGTGGTGTGAATGTTAGCACCATCATGTGATCAAATATGCTAATTTCATCTTTGTTTTGCTTTTCAATCTCTCATAAGATTCTATAACACCATAAGTTTTGGTTATTTGTAAGGACTCTTAAGTTTGATGAGATGATGAGTGCTGAAAGACTTTGATATTGAAGTAAGGTAGATAGATGAGTTTGATATAGGATGAAGCAAAACGAGCAAATGAGTTCAATTAAGCAAAATGAAGCTAGGAGAAGCACTGAGTGAGTTAAGCTGAAGAGCTCAGTAGGATGAAAATGAAGTGAAAAGAGGAATTAGACATATATGAGACTGGTCAAAGTACATGGTCATGAGATTGAGGATACTTATGGATTTGATGTAGTGAGCTATGAGACTTGGTAGCAAGGCTGTAAATGTCTGTCTAGGTTTTCGAGGAGAGCTGATAGGCTCAATATTATATAGTGACAAATTGTATATAGATAAGTTTATGTTGAGTTTAAGTTGTTATAGTAAGTGCTTCTGCATAGTTTATGTCGTAAGATTTTTATGACAGATAATGAATAATGAATGATTAATTTTATCATTCACTAACCATTGAATAGTCCTTTTCAGAAAAAGGAATGGCCCAAATTGAAAGTAACCCTTCTAATGAAAGTTTAATTTTCCAATGAATAGACTATTAACCACTGATAATATTTTATTACTTCTTCTTTTTATATAAGATGATCAAAGTACCAGTTAAGCATTTTCCTTCTTTCTTCTTCAATTCTTCTTCTTTCATATTAAGGTCTTTATTTAATTCCAGATGTTCCATATCTAGATATGATCTTCTTCATTTTTTTTTCCTTCAAACAAACCACTTGATCCTAAGAATAACCAAAGATTTAAGCCATATATTTCATTCATCTGCCCTTTTTAAGAGGAGCTACAAGTAGATCTAGTGAATAGAACTGTGGAGCAAATGAGTCTAAGGTTGATGATGCCCGTGCTAAAGAATGATCAGAGAGTTATTAAGAGGCTCTAGCTAGTTAAAGTAAGTTGTAGAATATGTGAATGCATGGTAAAACCGACTATAAATTACTTCTGTTATGAATCTTTCATTTGATGCCTATATCTTGAAAAATCATTTATTTTAGTATTATTGTTACTATATGTTCAAACTTAAATATTGTAATTTTTGTTATAAATATAAAACTATTGATATATCGTTCACCACAAGAAAGTAGAAAATTAGTGACTAAAATTAGAGACTACATTTCTATAATAGCTAATTAGCAACTATATTAAGACGACTGCTAAAATATTACACTTTGGCAACTATTTTGTGGAAACAATTGCTAAAGGTACCATGAAAACATGACGCCGTATTTAGTTACTAAAATTTAATTACAAATTAGTTATTAATTAGAGACTAAGAAAATATAGTCACTAATTTGAGACTAAGTGCTGACGGAAGAAAGAAAGTTGATAGCGCAAATTATTTATAGATTAATTTAGTTACTAATATCGATAGTTGCTAAATTTAACGATTACTAGATTTAGTAGCTAAATTATTAACTCTTAATTTTTCACCAAATTTTTTTTATTTTCCTGTTTATTTTATATTTAGCAATGGATTTAGAGATGAAATTGTCCTTCGCTAAATTAAAAAAAAAAAAATTCCACCTAAAATTTTCAGTTTTTTTCCCTTTATTTTCTATTTAGCTACAAAATTTTTTGTTGCTAAACTCATCCTGCCCTTTTTTTTTTATTTTATTTTCCCACTTATTCGATAGATTGGTGATGAAATGTTCTATCGCTAACTTCAAAAAAAAAAAATCTCATCTAATTGGCGATAGATTTAGTGATGAATTCTTTTTTGTTGCAAAATGTAAATCTGTATAAAAATTCTTTTCTTTCTTACTCCCATCATTTTTTTTCTCTCTCTCTTTTCATTTTTTCTTTCTTTCACTCTTTTGTCTTCTTTATTCTTCATCATTTTTTCTTTCTTATTTTTCACTTAATTTATTTCTTTATAATTTTTTCTTTTTTATCACTTTCATTTTTTTCTTCATCTCTTCTCATTTTTTCATCTCTGTTCCTTATATGTAATTAATATTTTCTTCTTATTTCTTCTTCATTTTTCTGTATCATTTATCTGTCACTCTCTCTTTTCCTTTATCATTTTTTTGCTATTTCTCTCTTTTTTTTTCTCTGTTATTTCTCTTTATTTTTTATTATAATTTATTATTATAGTCATTTTTTCTTCCTCTATCATCTCTTCTTCTTCTTATTATTATTATAAGAATGGACAACTAATTCAAAGAAAGTTAATATAATAAAAAATTTATTAATAAAAAATTAAAATAAAATATAAATATAAATTAAAGAAAAGATAATAAATATATTAAGAAAATTAAAATAAAAAAATTAACCAAAATTGAAAAATGTGGACAATTATTTCAAAAAAAAATTAAAAAAATAAAAACTACTACATCATAACTATAATTAGCGACTACATATTTAATAGCAAATTAGTCGCAGCCGAAACCATTTTAATCATCTTTTTTTGTATTTAGCAACTGTGTTTTTTAATTAATGACTAACATTTTTAATCACTAATAAGGGACTATTGTCATTTAGCAGCTAATTAGTGACTATTTTACTTGCAAAAAAAAAAAAAAAAGCTATTTTAATTGCAAGTAAAGAAAATAACAAATGGATAATTTTGTAAAATTATATGTCTAAAAATTGTTAAACACATTATTAATGTGAAAAGATTAACTATATTTGATTATTATTTTTTAATTTTTTTAGTTTTGCTTATTATTTATATTAATTTGAAAAGATTAACTATTCTTTTGTAATTGCTCAATTTCTGGAGAAAGTTTTGATGTTGGACAATGTCTTAGTTTAAATAATAAAGTTCAGTTATACTTCAAAAAAAAAAAAAATACTATTGTCCTAAACTTTACTAAAAGTTAAATATTAATATTTATTAGATTATTATTAGATATTAATATTTATTAGATTATTAGTAGAAGTTAAAAAACTTTATATTATTTGATTGGATTTTGAATTTATAATCTTATAGCACTAATTTAGTTTAATTTTTAATTTTTGTTGATTTTTCAAAAAATAAAAAATTATTAAAAATTATAAAATGCAGGAATAATAACAGGAACCCATTTATTTTTATATGGGCCAGTGTAGTACAGACTCATCCGCAATCTAATTTTTAAAAAACATGTAAATCGATTCATCAACGTTCTTAATAATAAAAAATTAAAATTGAAATAATAAAATAACATGTATTATGCACTAAATAAGAAAATAACAAATAATTATTCAAAATTATGTCAATTATATTTCATCTTCCAATAGTAAATATAAAAGCAATACCATGTGATTAGACAAGAAGGAAGTTTTTGCTTAATTTTTATATGCTATAACTTTTACTTAATTTGGTCCCTTATCTAATAAAATTCTTTCTTTGAAAACTTATACTTTGTTTTCATTTTAGTAAATTATTAACTTGATTGCATTTGATGGAGCTAGAGATTTTTTTAAGGGGTTATATTGAGATTTGATTTAATTAATTATTTAGTCATATATTTTATAAAATTGGCTATTTAATTTATTAGATTCTATTCAGTCAATAAAATTAGTTATTTTGCCCAAAATTGGTCTAAGTTACCATTAAAATGAAGGTACAATGACGAAAATAGTCTTACTTAAACTACTATTTAGTTATTAAAATTTGATCTAATTAACTATTTAGTTTTTGCATTTTCGGCATTTCACCTTAATTTAAGAGTAAATTGAATAAATTTTGGACGAAAATACTAATTTTATTAATGAAAAAAAAGATCTCCGGAATTAAATAGTTAATTTTATAAAAATATAGGAACTAAATAGTTAATAAGCTCATATTTTAGAAACTAAATATTAATTTACCTTTATATTAAGGTGTAATATATAAGTAAATTAACTTCTATACATATAAAGATAATGGAGCTAAATATAATATATAGCCAATTTTTAATAATTTTACACTAAAAAAATTTTGATTTTGGAGTTTAAAGGGGGTCATAGCTCCCCCTAATCCCCTTCCCTTCGTTAATGATAAAATTGAATCCTCTCGATATCTTATTTATAACTCGTAGACATGATTTAATGATAATAATTTTTTTAATTGTAAAATAAATTCAAGTTTGAGTCCTGTGTCACAATGCTAAAAAGCCATTAAATTCATCCATTTTCAAAATTTCTAATAAATTTAATGAATTATATGTCATGAAGACATAATACTAAATCATTAATTAAAAGCAATATGCTCCCTCTATTCTTAGATAACATTTTGAGAATTTAATTTTATTTCATATTACTTAATGTTTTTTTTTTCTTAATATATATATTTTTTTTCAAATTATACTTTTATTTATTTTTTTCCACGTCAGTTAAAATTTCAATTCTTATATTTTAATGGTTATTTAACACATTTTAAGAGTAATATAATTTATTTAATAGTTGTTTAACACATTCATAATTTTTATGCAAAAATATTAAGACATTTATTTAGAAATGGAAAGAATATTTAGTACGTATTGGTCTAATCTAATTATATACGACATACAAAAGCCGTTACATAACAATTAACGAATCATCAGTAGGTCCCGTACTGGCCGTTGGTGTCCTCTTCGCCATCATCCATCTCCCAAACACTTCTTTGCAACAAACAAACAAACAAAAAAAAAAAAAAATTTTTTTTGCTCTCACCATTTCCAAAAAACTTCTCAAAGAAACCCTTTGCCCTAATCACATTTTCCAGTTTCCCATCAAATCCAAAAATTTATCTTCTAACCCATGTTGCAAACTGAGCCTTTTCATCATCTCTTTAATTCATGACAAAGATTATTAATATATAGATCTTTCAAAAATTTTGACCTTTGTATTATATGTTAAAAATTGCAGATTTGAGAAGGATTTGATTTGTTTTGAAAATGTCAAATTATGTAGATTTCAATCAAAAGATTGATTATGTATTTAAGATTGTATTGATTGGGGATTCAGCAGTTGGGAAATCTCAACTTTTGGCTCGGTTTGCCAGGAATGAATTTTGTGTGGATTCAAAAGCCACAATTGGGGTCGAGTTCCAGACCAAAACGCTTTCCATTGATAACAAAACGGTCAAGGCACAAATTTGGGATACTGCTGGCCAAGAAAGGTGACAAAGTCATTTTCACTTCATTCTTTTTTCTTTTCTTTTCTTTTCTTTAAAACCATTAACATTATTCCATGATATCATTTTATCACTGAAAGATATAATTTATAATTATGGTTAATTATTGGTGGAAGAATGTAATTTTCTTATATGGTGGCGTTGCTTGCATTGTACATGAATTTTTTTTTTTTTTTTTTTATTGCTTTGGATGGAGAAAGTAATAAATACAGATATTTTTAAATGTAAAACAAGACTATATATGGAAATGAAGAATAAAAAGAATACAGTCAAGAAGGGATTTTCATGTGAATTAGGAAGAATTGTTAGAAGATTTGAGGGTTGAATAATAGCATAGGAAGAAATATATATTTTTGGATTCTTTTACTGTTAATAGGCTGGTTCGAGAACTGATTTCAATAACATAATATTCATAATGGAATGTTTTTTCTGTGTGTTGTTTGCAAGAAGCAAATGTGATAATGTGATAGAATCTGCGATGCAATGCAATGATATAATGTTGATATTATGTTTAGTATCTAATAATTTTACCTGCAATGAGTTTCATTGTATGTGTTGTTGAGCTTGGATTTCTTACTTTCCATTTCTGCAAATTTCCCATTTCTCTATCATTATTCATCAGGTCTCTTTACGTGGATTTGTGTTATTGGAATTTGTTTGGTCATTGACTCATTGGTGCTTTATATTCTGAATAGTTTCTTTTTCTTTGTTTAAAGAAAAGTCAATTGCATGCAGGGCATTCAACAAAGGCCAACATATTTTTAATAAACAATTCATCCAATATTTTTTAGTAACCTGGTTTCATGCTCCTATTTCATTAACATTAGATAAACCATTCCTCAAAAGGGACTGAAATTTTTTTTATGAAATTCAACACAACTAAATCAAATTCTATTATTTAGTAACGAATTTTATTCTTCCAATTCGTTTATATAGAAGGGGTTAAAACTAATTTTTTTTTTTTAATTTTCTCAGGTACAGGGCAGTGACGAGTGCATACTATCGAGGAGCAGTGGGTGCAATGTTAGTTTATGACATGACTAAGCGTCAGTCATTTGATCATATGGCAAGGTGGCTGGAGGAATTGAGAGGGCATGCTGATAAGAACATCGTAGTAATGCTCATTGGGAACAAATGTGACTTAGGAAGTCTTCGAGCTGTGCCTGTAGAAGATGCTCAAGAATTTGCTCAAAGAGAGAACCTCTTTTTTATGGAAACATCAGCCTTAGAAGCAACTAATGTTGAAACTGCATTTTTGACAGTATTAACAGAGATTTATCGAGTAATCAGCAAGAAAACTCTATCTGCAAATGATGAGCTAGATCCTAATGGAACTTCTGGCCTTTTAAAAGGTACAAGGATCATAGTTCCCCAGGATCAAAATCTTGCAAATAGAGGTGGCGGCGGCGGCGGCTGTTGCATGTAATTTTTAACTTATACCAATTTTGTTTTTGGGGAAATTAATGTTGTTGTTCATTTAGGATAAATTAATCCACTGTTTCGAACAAGTTCATGTATTGTTTAGAATAGGGATGGCAATGGGGTGGGGAATCCCCATTCCCATGGGGATTTGCCCCGAACGGGGCGGGGATTCCCCAATTTTTATCTCCATGGGGATGGGGATAGGGGATATTTTTCTCCATTAGTGGGGATGGGGAGTGTATTCCCCACCCCACGGGGATCCCATCCTTGTCCCCATAGGAACCCGATATTATGTTTACATAATTATTTTTAATATTAAAATATATATTACTTGATTAGCTTTATACATATATATTAGAGTTTCTAATTTTTTCACTCATTCTTTATAATTCTTTCACATCATGATAATTTTAAAGAATTTTATATTGGATTGATTCATCTTTTCATACTTTGTATGTTTGAATTTATTAATATTTTTTACATTAATTTATTCTTATTTTTCAGCATTTATGAATTATATATATATATATATATATATATATATATATATATATATATATATATATATATATATATATATATATATATATTACTTATTAATATATATAGTACATGTACTAATAAGTTTTAATTTGAATATATTGGAATCAGCTTAAGCATAATTAAAATCTAAATTTTAAATTTCTATACATTATATTTCATTATCTAAAAGTATATAAAATTTAAAAGAGATAAAATAAAATAAACTTTTCAAGTGGGGAACGGGGATCCCCATAGGAATGGGGATGGGGAGTAAATAGTCTCCGCATGTGAGATGAGGACGGGGATGAAGATTCCCTGCTGAGATGGGAACGGGGATAGGGGATGGTACCCTGCCCCCGCCCCGGCCCCGCCCCATTGCCATCCCTAGTTTAGAAAGTGGGTATTGATGTTGTTCATTGACATGTATGTTGATCATTATGAGATGAATGGAAATTAGCTATATTATCATATAATTCATGGAAAGTCACTTCTCATGTTTAAGTAATTTAGGACTATAAACATGTCGAGTTGCTTATAACAAGTATCATGCCGAATTCATACTGTTCATTTATATAATTTTTTTTTCACACTTTCTTTGTAATTTATTTTTTCATTATATATTTATTGTAATTTTGTTTGTTGCATATTACCTGTTAACGTGATTCTAGGAATCACTCAATCAATGGCTTTGATTATGTAATTGATGTAATTGATTTTCCTTTCCTTTCTAGTGTTAGGTTTTGTGTATAAATACCTGTTCATAATGTATAAATGATATACAGAAAATACAAAGTTCTTTCTCTTTTAATATTGTATCAGAGCTTCTTTGAAATATTTTTTTTCTTTTCCCATTTGTTTTTCAGCATTCTAGTTTGCAAAATTCTTCTATTCCTGCACAAATACCTTCTGTTAATTTCCTCATTAATTTTCCAGCTTCTAATCAATGGTTCCTATACAATGTTGTATTCCTCTTCTTTAAGCGATTCCAACGCACATTGTCGGAGCTTCATCGAATGCTAGACGTGTTGCTGAAAGTTATATGTAGACTAGTATTGACGTTAGAAGCCACCCCTACTCGATCCGGGCTCCTGGTTCGTTGTTTGACTAACCTAGTTCAACCATTTTTGACTGCTCAGTTCATCTCTTTTCCAACTGGTTTTCGATCAACCTAAATCAGTTTCTAAAGTTTTAAGGCCTTCTGAATTCATTTTTGCTGTCTGTTTTGCCAAATTTTGTCTCTATCTTTGGTTTCAGCTTCATACTCCCCATTAATTGGAGAAATTGGATATTGCAAAACCAATTTTAA
Source organism: Reutealis trisperma (assembly GCA_947687605.1). NCBI lineage: Eukaryota > Viridiplantae > Streptophyta > Magnoliopsida > Malpighiales > Euphorbiaceae > Reutealis > Reutealis trisperma. The sequence continues at coordinate 1,306,914 of CANTUT010000529.1, read as the reverse complement.
CAATTTTGAATAGATCAAGCTATAATCTTTAGGTTTAGGGAATGAAAAGTTTCATGATTGGTCGCAAGCTGTGGTGTATTATCACTGGAGATATCATTAAGCCAACCAAAGAATAAGATGAAATTGATAGCCTTGAGGATTGGAATAGTAAAAATCATCAAATTATTACTTGTTTATGCAATTCCTCTTGTCCATCTATTCATATCCAATTTGTTGATTATGACACTGCAAAAGAAATTTGAGATTTCTTAGCTAACTGATGTCAAATCACTGGACTTGCTCACTATTTTCAGTTATGGAATACTCTTCATAATCTCAATCAAGAATTCATTCTGTTTGTGAATGATTTTCTTACTCAAGTTCAACCGATTTGGAATAAAATCTCTTAGGCAAAAATTAGTGAAGATTATCTCCATCTTATTCAAGTTCTCATTGCTCTCCAACCTAAATATGAAGCTCTTTGTGCCTCCTTACTACATCAAAATCCTCCTCCTACTTTGGATATGGCTATACAAAAGCCTATTTTTGAGGAAACTCACCTTAATCTTAACAAAACTCTAAATTTTAAACTTGTTGTAACAACTACTTGGCCCCCACATTAGAAATCTAGCAACCAAGTCTGTAAGAATTGTAATCAAATTGGTCATAGTTTTGCTAACTATCTTACTATAATGCATATACAGTCATGGTCTTGGCCATATTCTTGAGCATTGCCCAACTCGCCCTCCACGACCAAAAGTTACGTTTTCTAAATCCAAGAATTTCTCCAAGCCTGGATCTACTTTTGTCACTACTGCAAACACTGAAGGTACTACTGCCAGTACTATAAGTGATCCTGAGGCATTACTCAAGCAGATTATCTCTTCCAATTCCCCTGTTGCCATATCTATCATCCCACGTAACTCTCATTGGCTTTTTAACTCTTTATATTGTAATTATATGACCACTAATATTAATCTCTTATCTTCCACAACACATGTCTATTCCTTGCCACTAATCCACACTACAAATGGAACCAAAATGAATATCACTCACGTTGGTCATACATCTACATCCAATCTTAGTCTTTCTAAAACCTACTATATTCCTAACATGGCACTCAACCTTATCTTTATTGGTCAGTTATGTGAAAAAGGACCAAATGTTACCTTTTTTCCTCTTTTGGTTATCAGGTATAGGATACACAAATAAGATAGATTCTTGGGATGACTCGCAGGGTGCGGCATTATTTGAGCTTGTGTCTCTTCATCTTCCTCATAAACTTGTGTCCGCCGCTATAACTACCAAATCTTCCATTCATCAATGGCATTTTCATCTTGTTCATGCTTTAGCTAGTAAAATTTAGCCTTTAATTTCTTATAACTTGTTATGATCTACAAAGTTTGAGTCTTTTTATTATTTAAATTATTATCTTGCAAAACAACCTGCCTTGTCTTTCAATAGTAGTGATTATGTTTCAGACAATCCTTTTCACTTAATTCATTCTGACATTTGGGGGCCTTCCCCTATTTCTGCAGTAAATGATTTTGTTATTTTATGTTATTTATTGATGATTATTCCCAATTCACCTAGATATATTTTTTAAAAAATAGATTTGAGTTATAAATTTAAATTGCATTTGCTAATATGATTAAAACTCAGTTTTCTTGTACTATTAAAATTCTTAGAACAGACAATGCTATGGAATATTGAGATTCTTCTTTACTTTATTTCCTTAATCAATAAGGCACAGTTGTTCAATGTTTTTGTTCTCACACTTCTCAACAGAATGGATGAGTTGAATGAAAACATCATCGTATTTTAGATTCTGATCATGCTTTTCTTCTTTCTGCCTCATGTCTGGAGAAGTTTTAGAGACAAGTAGCTCTTACTATTGTATACAACATTAATTGAATTCCCACCTCAGTACTTTATAATTTATCCTGTTATGAAAAATTGTTTGGTAAAACTCTTAACTATTCAATCCTTAAATATTTTGGATGTGCCCGTTTTGTTCTTTTATAATCCCATGAACGTACAAATTAGAACCTTGTGCTCATTTATGTTGTTTTCTTGGTTATGGAATAAAACACAAAATGTATCATTGTTGGAATCCTATTTCTAATAAATTACGCATCTCTTGGCATGTTAACTTGTCACGACCCACTTTTTTAAGCCGCGATGGTCTTAGGGCATGGGTAGCCATAAGGGCACTGAAAACCCGTAGAACCCATTTCACTCATAATCAATTGACATTCATTACATTGAACCATATCCCAAGACCGTAACCTAATCATATTTCCTTGTTACCCATTACCTGCTATCATTTTCACTTATAATATTATTTACACACATAACCTGTAAAACCTTTAAAATTTCATTTCATGTTATTAACTCAATATTCAATAGCTCATACATCATTACAATAACGGTTATAATACAAATCATATTATACAAACATCCTATAACATATTAATGCTAAACTCTTTAATAACCATTCATGTTACATATAAACCTTATAACTTTCAATAACCATGGAGCTCTAACTTACAACACTAGGACTTAACATAACAGTTCCAAGCGAAGGATGGGCTTGGGACTTTTACTTTGCTAACTCATTGACTGTACCTGAAAAGTTTAAACCACTATAATATGAGATAGAGCTGAGTGAGTACATAATAATACAATATAAGTTAAACAAATTGTGTGAAATTTAATTGTAATTCCTTATAGTAATAAAGTAAAGTTGGTCAGAGAATACTCTTATGGAACAATTTTTCCCACACACACACACACAGATATATATATATATATATATATATATATATATATATATATATATATATATATATATATATATATATATATATATATTGTTGCGCGATTTCTGCAAGTGCATAGATCGTTTACAAGTAATAAAATGATGAGTGAGTATCGTTCCCACGAGGAAGGATTTGTCAAGTACCAATTTTTAATATTACTCTATTATTTAGAAAATCAATTATGAGATTTATATTTTAAGCTAAAATAAAATTGAAGTAAATAAATAATGATAAATATGAAAATAAGATTAAAGGTCTAGGATTTAGAATTCATCAATTGATCACATATGATTTCTTTATAATCTTTAGATGAATTATTTTTGCTGGAATTAATGATTAGATTTCCCTAAATTATATGATACTCTCTCTCAAGATACAACATGTGTGTTTATATTAATCTTACGTCTACTCTCGTGATCATAAGCAATTAATACAAACCCATTAAGTTTTGTGGAAATCCTTTTAAAAATCATAAAGGAGTATTCTTATCTCTAAGCAATACATTCCCTAGGTCAATTATCCTAATGAACTAATATTGTGCTTCCACTCTCGCTACTTCACACAATATCTTAAATCATGCAATTAATGACCAGTTAATTACAAGCATTAAGTTCTAAGATAAAAGATTAATTCCAACAATCAAATCCAATCAATTAAATATAAATAATCATATGCAAATCAAAAGATTACATCTAAATCCTAGAAAAATAAATTTAGCTATTCATAATTAAAAGAGAAGAAATAATTAAATTAACAATAAACATAATAATAACTTATAATTAAATTCAAGAATAGAGTTTAGAGAGAACTTATTTTGAGATACAATATTTGATGAACTCAAGCTTCCAAAAACTCCTCCTCTTGATCAAAATAAAAAATAAAACTAATCTACTCTAAGAAAACATATGAAAATCTCTCTACATATTTTTTTTATGGATTTTCTTTGATGCCCTTTCTCTTTGCCAAGCATGGTATTTATAGACATGTTTGGTGGAAGAATTCAAGTTCCATTAAAATTCTTACATCAAAATTTCAACATTGATGGTTAGGTTGACCACCAACCATTGAATTCCTTCATCAATATTCAAAAATGGTTAGGTTGGCTACCAACCATTGAATTTTGGCCACCAACCATTGAATTTATTTTTTCATGGATTGAAAACTTGAATCATTGCTTGCATCATTATTTTTATTGCATCATTTTGATCTGCAAAAATAAAATAAAAATACTTAAAATATGTTATAATTTATTTATAAATTGTAGAACTATTTATTTCTAAAAATAAGTAATAATATTATTGCATTCTTGAGAATTGAGCTAAAATTTAAGTTTAAACAATTAAAATAACTCTAAAAATATAGAGTTATTACACCCCCAAACTTAAGTTTTTGCTTGTCCTCAAGCAAAAGAAAATTCAAAACCTAAATTAGTCTACTTTCGTAGGAAATTACGATTGCATTTAGTGTATGCAACAAGCCTTTAAACCCCTAGGTGTCCCATAGAGGACAAGTTATAGTCTCGTGAGGGCTTCCAGTGGTAATACCCACAAACACCTATAAAACTCTAAACCTTCAAATATTTATTTCAAAAAGGAAATTTAATCTTCTTATGCTTAGTTTGAATAATTTTTGAAAGGTCTCAAAAAATTAATATTCACAAACAACATATCAATAGTATTACAAGTCAAACTTCTATCTCAGGTTCAAAATAATCCTCATCTTAATCATGCCCTGAATAACCATGCATTAAATCAACCGCAAAGAAATTGTTGCACTTCAGATAGACATATACACACTGATATCTTTAAATGCCTCTATCAAATGATATAAAATAGATGTACAAATCTCATAAGCATATTAAAGTAAACAATCTCCACTAATGGAATTCACAAATTAAGAGAGATCAATAGGTCTTGACTAGAGTTGTAATGGGGCTAACACAAGGTATTTTTGGCTAAACAAAGAACAGGCTAAATAAATAAAAGTAAAATAATTATGCCAAGTTTACAAAATCAATAGCTCAAATAAAGGAATTATATTAATGAAGGATTCTTTTCATCTTAAGCACTATTCTTTTTCAATGTTTTCTTCTTTTAAGCCCACCTCTTCTTCTTCTTGTTCTTTTTTTTTTTTTTTTGCCAACAACATTATTCTAAAGACAAGCAAGAATTACTAACTTTTATTGGTTCAATTTTTTTGCTTTCCCCCAAACTTATTTTAAGCAGAAAGTGGTCTTTTATAATGAATAATACTCTCCGTTATTAGAAATCCTTATTTTCTTTTAAAACTTCAATAATTCCCTTTTCTTCATTAAAATGTAAACTTAACAAAATTATCTCACAAACAGGGTGAAAGATAAGAATTAAGGTTAATTAACAAAGAAAAGAAAGCTAAAATTATCAAGGCACAAAGGGGTAAATTAGAGAAAAAAAATTAAAATAAGGGTAGATACAAGTAACAGGCTAAACAAACAATGCCTAAATCATATCTCTCTTTCAAAATGAATTCAAAATTTCGCCTCAAAAGTTTGCAAAAACATGTTCTAAGATAGGTGAGGCAAATGAAGATAAAAATATGTAGAAGCTCTCTCTAAGTAAGCATACACAAATTCAATGCAATCAATATAATGCAAAGCAAAACAAAACATAATCTTAATAAAAGTTAATTTCTTACCCAAAATAGTTGCTCAACCTGAAATACTTTAATAAATTGTCCATAAATATCAATTATAATCTATCATTGACCTTTCATCAATTTATTTAACACAAGCATATTTTATTAATAAAAGAGTAAAAAATTTTAAATTTATTCATCAAAACACGAAAGAAATTACTGAAAACAAAAAAAACAAACTAAATCTCCCCCAAACTTGCAATGGACATTGTCCTCAATGTCAAAGAAACAAACCAAAAGAAAGAAAATACTCCCTCTTGTAGAAAAGTGGATTCCAAATTATAAGCAGGATATGCATTTCACTTCCTTATTTCCTGTAAAACATCTTGAAACAACACTAAAAGCAAGCATGAGAAACTAATCATACAAAAAGAAAACATTATATATATTTTTTTATTTTTGTTTTTATTATTTTTTTTAATTTTTTTTTTAATTTTGGAAACTAGAAAAAGAAAGAAAAGAAAAGAAAAAAAAATACAGATGTGTATCAAGAGCACAAAAAGTACTCTTTACTCAGCCATCTTGTATGAATAACTCTTGAGTTAGTTATTTAGTTAGCTAGCTAGTTAGTTTTTTTTTTTTTTTTTGAAAAGGAAAATCACATAAATTTAAGATGCGTATCAAGAGTACAAAAGTAACTCTTTACTCAGCCATCTTACATTTAGTGAATCAAATCTAAAACTTCGCTTGATCAAGTGCAACAAAAAAAAATGCGATAAAAAAAAACTATAAAAGTTAGGAAAGTTATAATCGGAGATTCAGATCTAGTCCTCGCTTTTTACTGCTACTAGCCCTAGGGTGCCAAACTACCTGCGCCATCAATGGATCAGGTTCGGATTTAAAGTTTTGCAGTTGATCAATCAATTGATCAATAGTTGAAGCAGAGACTAAGATGCGTCGACTTGCTGGTGTCATAAAACCCTGTTCCACAGCATGATCAAGAAAAGATAACAAACCATTATAAAAACCATCAACATTAAGTAATCCCAATGGCTTTTGAAGAACAGTTAATTGTGTCCAAGATGCAATGGTGAAAATATTTTCAAATGTTTCTAAACCACCAGGTAATGCGATAAAAGCATCAGCATTAAAATTCATATATGTCATTCGTTCGTACATGCTATTGACCTGTAACTCATTACCTATAGTTCCACCAGTGATTTGTTTATTTCGAGCCAAAGCCTTTAGAACTATTCCTAAGACTTTTCTACCTCTAATATATGCAGAACTTGCGACACAACCCCTTAACCCTAAACTACCTCCCTCAAACACCAAATCAATTTTTCGTTCAACTAAAATCCTACCAAGTTCATTAGCTGCTATCAAGTACTCTCTTTTCTTGCCAGAGTTTGGACTACAAAAGACACAAATAGTTTTGAATTTGCGTGTTGAGGATTCTGCCATTTTCTCTCACAGATCTCTCGAAAGGGTTGTGTGCATATTGACAATAATGAATGTGCATATAAAGAAATTAGAAGAGTAAAAGAACAGTTCAATGGGATAAAATAATTATTGACAGAAAAAGTATAAAAACAAAAATGATAATAAAAATAAAAAATAATCAATGTTGTGTGTACAAATGTCAAAAGAAATATTTGAAAAACTAAAAAGAAACAGACATTGAAAAACTAAAAAGCTAACGAAAGTAGAAAAATCTGCAGCATGTGTACAAAAGTCAAAAAGAAAATATTAAAAAGCTAAAAATAGACATTGAAAGACTAAAAAGTTGTCGACAGTAGAAAAAATCTACAGGAAAATAAAATCTAGGTGCTAAAAAGTCAAAAAGTACTACAAGATGTAGAAAAAAATAATGCATTGAAAAATAAAAAAGTTAGTGATACACCTGATTATAAACAGTAGTTATGATTTTGGCTCACATCTTCCTCTAGTTTTACGTCCAGTAACCGCTTACACGCCTTCTATGAGTCGAGGATAGGCTTCCCATCCAGTTTTCTTATTAACTGGCAAACAGGGTCTTTTATCGTCAGATTCCCTAGACTGTAACGCTGCTTCTCTTCTTTGAATAGTTCCCATAAATCTAAAAGAGTGCGTTGAACTTTTCCACAAGGATGCGTCTCAAGAGTCTGTAAGATATTATCCATAGACTCCTTACTCAGTCCATCCTTTATGAATTTAATTTTGTCTTCTCGATTTATGGATGCAAATCCAATATTTCTACAGCGTGTGTTGCAATTCCATCTTGCACACTTGTAGCAGACTCCCATTCTCTTAGCTCTCCTCTTCTTTGAGTAAGAACTTATCCCCGTACCTGACAAACATTTAATAAATGAGTCATCAAGCTCACCTGCCAATCGTACTTTGGCTTCTATGATCCAGCAAATATCCTCAGGAAGATTCAGACGCCTAAATGCCTTCATTCTTTCCAGTCTGCGTTCATCAATTTTCCTGAGCACATCTTGGGGAAGAGTTGGAAATTTATTTTTTAGTGCTGCAAGAGATGCTTCCATGTCTAATTAACTTTGTTAAGAAAATGAAAGAGAAAATTTACAACAAAACAACTAAACAGAAATAAAAGAAACCTAATAAATAGAAAACTTGGGTTTCCTCCTAATAAGCTATTTAATAACTCACAAACAACACTAAAGCAAAATTAAAATAGAATGAAAAAAGCAAAAGAACAAAAGAAATTAAAAAGAAGTAAAAAGTTAGAAATTTGGGTTGCTTCCCAAAAGCGCTTAATTTATAGTCTTTAGCTTGACTATAGCTAGATCTTCATCATGGAGGATAATACACAAAGTATATCATCTCGATAATTGTGGAAAGATAGACTTTTACCAATTTTAATGAGTCAAGCCAGCTTGATTTGAGTCTGCATGAAAAAAATTAAGACAAAAATTATTTAATATTTTATAATTAGGCTCATAATTTTTAAAAACTTTCCAACGAGCTCTTTTTCTTGCTCTAAATTTTCTTAAGAAATTGAGATAGGAAGGTAGTGGAGTTGAATCAAGAGTTGGTGAGTGCTCAGTTGATGGTGGTGAATGTTTCTTCTTTTCTTTCAAGTCATCAAATTGATATTCTTTATGGTCTGGCATATTTGGTGTTGTTTTCACCAAACAAACTGAAAGAGTTTCCTTTGAGTTCTCTTTTTCAAATACCTCTTTAATTTCCCCATTAATTTTAACTACTTCGCAGATATTATCCATAAGAGAAGAATATTTCTTGGGCAAATTGATCTCAACTTCTTCCTTTTTTTCTTGCTTGCTTGAAGTATCTGCTTGATCAATCATCTCTTCCTCATCATCACTCAAAGAAATTGCCAAACATTGATCTCCAAAATATTCTTCAATTTGACTTGTTAGGTTACCATGGCCTTGAGCATCTAATGGACTAACAAACTGTTCCATTTGTACATCATCATCTGTATTGTGACTAGCCCATTGATCCATCCTATCTTCCAATCTTTCATATCGTTCATGAGTAGCATTTATGAATCTTTCCAATGCTGCTTCATAAGATGGTTTGTGCTCCTCAAATGGTGCATGATCTTGAAAATCATCTTGATAAGGATACCATGAACTGCATTGGTTTTTCCAAGAAAAGTTTGAATAGTCACTCCATCCTGAGTTGTCTATATTGAAATATGGATAATTCTCATACATGTTATAATTTGGGAAAAATTGTACATGTTCTGCATATTGGCACTCAGAATTCAAATGATTACCTCCACACAGATCACAACTCAAACATGAATTAAATAAACTATTTGCATCAAGTTTATCAATTAAATTAACCAATGTATCGATTTTAGCATTTAACTTACTAAAACTATCCTCACCATACATGTTTGCTGCTCTATTTAGTATCATTCCTCCATCACACCATTAAAAGTTGTGGAAAACCTTCTTTTTTTTTTTTTTTTTTTATAAAAGTCCTGCAAAATAATAAAAAAAATATAAAAGAAAAACAAAATCTAAAGTAATAAAGTATATCAATCTATTGATATTGTCAAAAATTGCCTTCCCCGGCAACGGCGCTAAAAACTTGTTGCGCGATTTCTGCAAGTGCACAGATCGTTTACAAGTAATAAAATGATGAGTGAGTATCATTCCCACGAGGAAGGATTTGTCAAGTACCAATTTTTAATATTACTCTATTATTTAGAAAATCAATTATGAGATTTATATTTTAAACTAAAATAAAATTGAAGTAAATAAATAATGATAAATATGAAAATAAGATTAAAGGTCTAGGATTTAGAATTCATCAATTGATCACATATGATTTCTTTATAATCTTTAGATGGATTATTTTTGCTAGAATTAATGATTAGATTTCCCTAAATTATATGATGCTCTCTCTCAAGATACAACATGTGTGTTTATATTAACCTTACGTCTACTCTCGTGATCATAAGCAATTAATACAAACCCATTAAGTTTTGTGGAAATCCTTTTAAAAATCACAAAGGAGTATTCTTATCTCTAAGCAATACATTCCCTAGGTCAATTATCCTAATGAACTAATATTGTGCTTCCACTCTCGCTACTTCACACAATATCTTAAATCATGCAATTAATGGCCAGTTAATTACAAGCATTAAGTTCTAAGATAAAAGATTAATTCCAACAATCAAATCCAATCAATTAAATATAAATAATCATATGCAAATCAAAAGATTACATCTAAATCCTAGAAAAATAAATTTAGCTATTCATAATTAAAAGAGAAGAAATAATTAAATTAACAATAAATATAATAAACATAATAATAACTTATAATTAAATTCAAGAATAGAGTTTAGAGAGAACTTGTTTTGAGATACAATATTTGATGAACTCAAGCTTCCAAAAACTCCTCCTCTTGATCAAAATAAAAAATAAAACTAATATACTCTAAGAAAACATATGAAAATCTCTCTACATATTTTTTTTTATGGATTTTCTTTGATGCCCTTTCCCTTTGCCAAACATGGTATTTATAGACATGTTTGGTGGAAGAATTCAAGTTCCATTAAAATTCTTACATCAAAATTTCAACATTGATGGTTAGGTTGGCCACCAACCATTGAATTCTTTCATCAATATTCAAAAATGGTTAGGTTGGCTACCAACCATTGAATTTTGGCCACCAACCATTAAATTCCTTCCTCAATATTCAAAAATGGTTAAGTTGGCTACCAACCATTGAATTTTGGCCACCAACCATTGAATTTATTTCTCATTGATTGAAAACTTGAATCATTGCTTGCATCATTATTTTTATTGCATCATTTTGATATGCAAAAATAAAATAAAAATACTTAAAATATGTTATAATTTATTTATAAATTGTAGAACTATTTATTTCTAAAAATAAGTAATAATATTATTGCATTCTTGAGAATTGAATTAAAATTTAAGTTTAAACAATTAAAATAACTCTAAAAATATAGAGTTATCATATATATATATATATATATATATATATATATATATATATATATATATATATATATATATCACAGATATTATATCTTTAGGAGAATAATTCTTTTTATGGAAACAGTGTGTTTCCCCCATAAACAATCGAGTGGCGGCATACGCCTTGCTCACTCCCACATTCCTAGTCACATGTACAACTGATCAGGCCATACGTATTGGGGACCTTAAACCCTTCCCAGCTAAGGTTCGGATAATCTTTACCCTATCCACAGGTCCATTACCATTGTGCACAATGTCTGATGTATTGCCCCACATTAGAGGGGTATTCTGCTTATCACGATATCATTATAACATTTTTCCTTTCCATCCATGAAATAATTCAATGGATAATATATCAATATCAATTAGGTTCTCATCATTGATCATATTATAAGATCAAAACAATATAGACTCATTTAGCCAAGTGCCATAAAGAAATGTTTGATTCATTTGGGCTTAATAATCAAGAAAGTATCATATCAACGGTTCAATATTCAATAAGCAAATTAAACTTATCAAGAAATCAAGAATGTTCAATAAACAATTCAAGCTTATCAATGAATTAAGAAACATTATAACAAATGGTTCAATATCAATGAGCAATTCAACTTATCAAGCAGTTGGCATACTTTTAGCAATAAGGTTTTCAAGCAAATAACACGAAACATATTATATTATTAAGTACTCACTTTGAACTCTTTTGCTTCTATGTACATTTGACACTGATACGAATAGTGCTCCTCACACTTTTACCTAATATCCTTGCCCTTATTATTAGACTCTACGCATTGCATTTCAATCATATATCAATCACTTTCTCATTATCACATTACTTAATTTAGTTTAAGTCATTAACACTTCTATCTTATTCACAACTTAACATTCTTAAAGTTAAGATATTTTATACCTATACTAACTACTAAACTTAACATTTCTCTAGTTGTTTCCCAATCACTTACTTAAAAAGAATAATTCTCTTTTCTTCCAATTTCACATTTCAATCTTCATATTATTCATAAAATCGATTAAGCAATTTCCACCAACATTTCCATAAATTCGAATTATCTACAATATCACAATCAAATGGTCCAACCTGGACCTTCAATACACTAATCTCATCTGCCCATTTCATTCCTCATTATCAAGCTAATAACCACTAATTCAATTCAATCAATACCAATATCCACATCTCACTTCATTCTTCCAAATAATTCAATTCACTTAAATCACTTCTAATCTCAATATTTCACTTCAATCTTTCAATTTAATCACCAATAATACTCAATAATTATATAAATAACAATTAATTCAATTCAATTATCTCATTTAATCACTTAATTTCAATAAACTATTTACCTAAATTCTTACAAATAAAATCATAATTCACTATCTATGCACAATTAGAAGTTGGGATTTATACCATATGGCTCAGTTTAATGAGCCAAAGCTTCTGTCCGAATTTGTCGGTTTTAGAGGTCGTTGGGATCTGGTCGCCGGAAAATTTCTATGATGACCAAATCACGATTCAAAGATATCATCGGTTAGCTTATAATGTGAGGAGTTCAAATATAACTTTCATTTCTCATAGTCCATTGAAAAATAGGTAGAAACGGCGTCGGCAGCCGTTGATGTCGCCGAATTTCGATCAATAAAAAGATTATCTAAAATTAGTAAACAATATACTAAATCGAAGTTGGAAACACAAGGGATTCAACCATACCAATTTTGTTAAAAACGGAGATAAAAAAATCATCGAAAAATGGCCTAGAAGTTTCAGCCGGCGAAACTTTAGAGGGGGCGTGTGCCGCCATCCGGTGGTTATGGGCGACGGGCTTCTACTGGTCGACGGGGCGGTAGGCACTCTTCCTCCTAGTACGGCGCGTGTCCATCAGCGGTGGCCGGAGGGCGGCGGTCCGGCGTGCAGTCCCTCTCTCTTTCTCTCTCTCTCTCTCTGCGCCTCTGTCCATTTCCTTTGTTTCCCTCTGTTTCTATCTCTTCTTCTTGCTTCTGCCCATATGGGCTGTATCGACTTTGGTTTCATTTCTTTTATATATATATATATATATATATATATATATATATATATATATATATATATATATATATATATATATATATATATATATATATATATATATATATATATACTAACTTTAATAATTTTAATAATAATAACAATAATAATAATAATATTTGTCATATAAATTCTAAAACAATAATTTTAACCAAAATATTAATTTCATCATATTATCCAATAATTATAATATAAAAAATCATAATATATAACTTCAGATATTAATTACATAAATTTCTATATTTTATAATAAAATTCCAATTTCTTTAATTTAAAATTTTATCAATTTGATAAATAATAAATCAATATTTCATTTAATAAAATATTCTCTTAAAAATATTAACATAATAATATAATAAATCAATATCCTTTAAATTATCAATTTTTAATTTGAAATAATTTTCTACTATTTCGAATACTCATATAACAATATTTATAAATCATATATATATATATATCAAATATCAATATGAGTTTAGCTTATCAATATCAATATAATAATGATATAAATAAATATCAATATCAATATCAATATTCAAATGGAAATTTATAAATTTCGATAATTTTGAATATCAATATAAATATAAATATAACAATAAAGGAAAATATTTTCATATAAAATTATTACTTTAAAATATTTATATTCAAATCATTTGAATATTTAAAAATATTCATTTTCAATTTGGCCAAGTATTATGATGCTAAACGGGTATCTTCACTCGTATATTGTACATATATCTTATATCATGTTGGGATATTACATACCTTCTAGAAAAACACCATGTTCTCATCTCTTTTTAAATTTCACCATTCTGTCTATATTAACTTTCTATTTTTCACTAATTCCTCCATTAAGTTATTCCCTAGTTCTGATACAGGTAATTTTGATGCACTTAATATTGCCCTTTCCCCACCTATTCCTATTGAACCTTCTCCAACTATTGATCCTGCACCTATATTAGACACACTCTTTGTCATTCCACCTTGATAAGAGGAACTCCTCATTACTTTAATAATTTTTACTATTGTTCTGCTATTGCCAACATTCATGAGCCTTACTCTTATCATGAGGCAAGTAATGACCTTTTTTGGCAGCAAGTTATGACTGAAGAACTTCAAGCCTTAGAGAAAACTCATACTTAGGATTTAATAGATCTTTCTTCTAACAAGACTCGTTTTAATGGATTTGTTGAACATTGCAAAGCTCGCTTAGTAGCCAAAGGCTACACCCAAGAATATGGTATAGACTATGAAGAAACCTTTGCCCTATGGCTTGATTAACATTTATTTGCAGTCTATTAGCTATTGCTACAATCCATAAATGTCAACTTTTCCATATGGATGTCAAAAATGCATTCCTTTGTGGTGATTTGTCTGAAGAAGTTTATATGCATCCTCTTCCTAGTTATCATTCTCTTCATAAGTTTTTTAAGATTCGACAAGCTTTATATGGATTAAAACAAGCTCTTAGGGCATTGTTTACCAAATTTAGTTCCACTCTTACCCAATTTAGCTTTATTTCTAGTCCACATGATTCTGCATTATTCATTATCGAACTGAGCATGGTAGCGTACTTCTATTACTTTATGTTAATGATATGATCATAATAGGTAGTGATGCATATGGAATTTCACAATTACAACGTTATCTAAGTCAATATTTTGAAATGAAGGATCTTGATTCTCTCAGCTATTTTTTAGGACTTAAAGTTTCTCATAATTCTGAAGGCCATTACCTTTCTCAAGCCAAGTATGTATCTGACCTTCTTTCTTGAGCTGGTATTGTTGACAGAAAAATAGTATCAACCCCTTTGGAACTCATTTGTAAACTTACTCCTCTAGATAGCACTCCTCTTGATAATCCTACTTTATATAGTTAGCTTATTGGAAGTCTTATTTATCTCATTATTACTCGACCTGATATCTTATATACTATTCTTCTAGTCAATTAGTTCATGTCTGCTCAACTACTCATCTCATTTTTCTATAGTAATTTGAATCATTCGTTATATTAAAGGAACTCTTTTTTATGGTTTATATTTCTCTGCTAACTCATCTTTGGTGCTGTTTGGCTATTCTGATGCTAACTAGGCTAGTGGTCTAGTAGATCATCTTTCTATCACTGGTTATTACTATTTTTGGATGATTCTCTTATCTCTTGAAGTAAAAAGAAAACTTTCGATGCCCACTCTGGCACAAAATCTGAATACTATCTCTTGCTGATGCCACCTCTTAATTACTTTGGTTATTATGTTTATTAACTAATATGGGTGTCACATATTTTTCTGCCATTATGCTTCATTGTGATAATAGAAGTGCTATACAGATCTTTTATAATGACATTTTTCATAAACGTACAAAACACATTGAGATCGATTGTCACTTTGTCCTTCATTATGTTACTTAAGGCACCATACTTTTGCTTCATGTCTCTTCTGCTAACCAAACAACTGATATCTTTACCAAAACTCATCTTACCACTCGCTTCCAAGATTTACTAAGCAAACTCAAGCTGGCATCCACTAAACCACCTTGAATTTGAGAGGGGATGTTAATGTTATTCTAGGAAAATACAAAGTAATTGATTTTCCTAAATCAATTACTTTAGTGATTCTAGGAATCATTAAATCAATGGCCTTGATTATGTAATTGATTTTCCTTTCCTTTAATAGTGTTGGGTTTTGTGTATAAATACATGTTAATAACGTACAAATGATATACAGAAAGTAAAAAGTTCTTTCTCTTCTAATATTACCCTTAAATGTTTGAATTTAACAATTTTCAAATAAATATATGTAATTTTTTTTATAATAGGGAGAGGCAACACCACACAGAAACACACTAGATTACATAACTGAGATCAACTATTTGTAATTTGGGATAATCGAATATAAAATCTCACACTTTTTGCACCTTTAATGGGGATAAAAAAATCAATCAGATCACATATAATTGGCTAAATAAATACATGTGTTAATACAACAATAATAATAAAAGAAATAGAAAATAGTAAACATATGTACTATAAATTATTATTGTAAGAACATCTCTAATAGGCTATCTATATATCCAAAACTCTCTATAAGACTATAATAAAGAGTTAATATAAAAAAACAAGAGTTCAATGAGCTCTTTATTATTTAAGCTAGCTTTATACTCATACATTGCACGATTTATTTATATTTGTGTATAATATTTCTTATAATTGTAAGCTATAAAATACAAAAATTTTTATAATTTAACTAATATATTTTAAAAGTTAAGAAGTATTAAGAAGTAAATTTACAAAAATATAAGCAAATAAATACATATAGCTAAATATCAAAATATTTAATTGAGAATTGTCATTTTAATTAGGGGTGTACATGGGTTGATTTGGGCGGTTTAAGAGAAATATGTCAAATCAAATTGATATCTTTGACAAATTTTCAAACCGAAACAAAACCAAAATGATATGAAATCAATAATTTAGGGTTGGTTTGATTTAGTAAAAATTATAGCAAGTTTGATTTAAACTGAATTAAATTTTATATTAATTTTCAATTTGAATTAATTTCATTAAACACTTATTTTAACTTCTAAAAATTGTAAAAAATAAATAATATACATATAAAGAAAAAATAAATTAAAAATAAAAAGATATTAACATTAATCCTATTTAGATTAAAGTTATCACCATTAAAATGAAAATGAAAAAATAATAAAATATTTTAATAAATATTAGAAGATATTATTAAATGAAATTATCCCCTCAAATATAATTAAATATTTTTATTAAATAAATTTTTATGGATTATTCAATTAATAATCCTTTTTATAATATTATAATTTAATAATATATATATATATATATATATATATATATATATATATATATATATATATATATATATATATATATATATATATTCAATACGTCGGGTTTTGGTTTTGGGCTATAATGGTTTGAAATTTTGTTAAACAACAAATCAAGCCCAAAATTCGGGTTGCTTATTTTTGAACCATGACCAACCCTATATATTTGGAAACTATGATTTTCGGTTTGATTTAAATGAATCCATCAGTTTAGTTGGGTTAAAGGCTTTTTTTGTTTAGCCCTAATTTTAATGATATATTTTATAATAATATTTTAATTTATTCCTAATTAAAGTTAATTACTTAATATAAATTCACATTTTACTATTTATATTTTAACACTCATAAAGACATAAATCATTAAAAAAATATATGTTAAAGAAAAATTATTATGCTATAGAAGAAAATATAATTAGATAAAAATACATGATAAAATATTTAAAAATTAACAAAAGAAAAACTAATCTTTTTATTATCAAAGTAATTTAGGTTACAAATCTCAATAATTAATAATAACTGTAATAATTAAAAATTAAAAATTAAATTTTGTAATTTACAACTCATAATTTTATATTTCTCTAATATATTTAGTAGTCATATCATTAAAATTATTTTATGATTTATGCTACAACTCTTTTAAAATGATAATAATTTATTAAAAATATCATAATCACTTATTCAAATTATAATAATGTGTATTTGATTACTCATAACACAGCCATATCATTATAATTGATTAATAAAATAATATAATTAAAAATTAAATATATAAAAAATTATAAATATATGTTTTAAATTGATGATTTAGGATATATATTTTTTAAATAATGCTAAAATTGATTTTTTTTTATTTTATTTAGGTTATACACATCGTATTTGTGTTTGTAATATATTTAATAATAGTCATAATACAAATAAATATATGTTACAACTGGCTTAATGAAAAACATAAAAAATATGTAAAATGCAATAATATATTACATGTGGCATTTTAACTTATTTAATATATATTATGTTGTATCTAATTCGCATCCATTCAATACTTATGTGGCATTTATTTGCATTTATATTCATTTAATGTGTTGCCATATGGTGAACTCTAAGAAAGAATTTGTTTCCTTTATATATACTAGGTTTTTCTAACGTGTTTCGCACTTTAATCTCTATTATAACTTATTATGATTCATTTTCAAATATAATTTAATTTGTAAATATTTATATTTTAAATATTAGCATAAATATTAAGTGACATGTAAA
This sequence comes from Reutealis trisperma, assembly GCA_947687605.1. Lineage (NCBI taxonomy): Eukaryota > Viridiplantae > Streptophyta > Magnoliopsida > Malpighiales > Euphorbiaceae > Reutealis > Reutealis trisperma. The sequence goes on along the minus strand of CANTUT010000529.1, from coordinate 1,288,832 downwards.
TAATTTAAATGAATATTATGTGATATTATTTTTTAAATTATGATACCTGTTAGACAACAAAACTTCTTTATAAAATAAATTCTTAGTGTAAATTATTTTTTTTTATTTAGTTTTTCACTTTTGACCAATAGTTTTCACAGTAGATGTTGAAACAATGCTTGACAATCAAACATACAATTATCCCTGATAATATACCTTTGCATTAGGTATTATTTGTCTGTGTACTTTGTTAATCGTTATTGCAAAATAAAGACACACAGAAAACTGTTTCCTTTCAAAATAAAAAAAAAGTATCCTTCATTTTTAGCCGCATCAGTGGTATCCTCAATAATATGACTTATTTTCTTGTATGTTATCGTACTATCATTTCTGCATGTATAATATTTCTATTAAATTTTTTGTACACCATCCTTATTCAATTGCATAGTCCATTAGATGCATTTAGATTTATAAGCAAAATTACGGGATAATTAACTTTTGGTTCCAATTTGTGAGCTGGCAAGTTATTTGGTAATAATATATTTAGATACTATTTTTTAGTACAATTCACACATTTTTTTTGTTATTACATTTAATATCACTATTCAATATTCTCTCTTAATCTCTCTATCCAGTTTAAATGAACTTTTTCAAATTTGAGAAAATTGAGTATTTATGAAATTTTATAAATAAAATATTTAAATCTAATTTTGCTCTTTCTAATTGCAAGTCATGTAATGTAATGAATTGTGTATGAAGAAGTATATTGTTTAGTGGAGCTCATGGGTATTGTGTTTTATTTTGATTGTGTACTTATGTGTATTAATGCAACATATTTTTCTACATGTTGTCCTATTGTTATTTATGCATGTATAATATTTCTATTAAATTTTTTGCACACTATACTTATTCCATTGCATAGTCCATTAAATGTATCTAGATTTATGAGCAATTTTATAAAACAATTAACTTTTAATTACAATTTGTGAGATGGCAAGTCATTTGATAACAAGGTATTTAAAAACTATTCTTTAGTACATGTCACACTTTCTTTTTAGTTGTTATATTTGATTTCCCTATTTAATATTCTCTCTCGATCTTTCTATCTAATTTAAATGAAACTTTTTCAAATTTAAGAAAATTCATTCTATCTAATTTAAATGAAACTTTTTCAAATTTGAGAAAATTTAGCATTTTTATTGAGTTTTATGAAATTTTACAAATAAAATATTTTAAGTTTAATTTGACTTTTTCTAATTACATAGTCACGCAATATATTGAATTGTGTGTGAAGAAATATTTTGTTCCTAAAATAAGCAGTTAAGCTCGTGAGTATTGTGTTATATTCGAATTTTATACTTATATTTATCAGTGTAAGCTTTTGTGTTAACAAATAGCATAATGAGAAAAAAGTATATATATATTTTTTTAATATATGATGATTCGACTATTCAATCCAAAATAAATGTAAAATAAAGATTATGTTTGCATCAAAATAAAAATATTAGACTTAAATTTTGTCTTTTTCAATTCATATTAAAATTTTACTTATTTATATATTTTATATATTGTATTAGATATTATGAACTCAATTTATTTATTTATCTATATTTATTTTTTAAATGTTATACTTTTATCTTTTTATTTTTTAAATAAAAATTTTCTCTGATATAAGTTAAAATTTATGTGATAATCTTATAATTTGAAATTTTTAATAGCTTTATTTCTTCAAAAGATTCAATAGTTTGAATTTTGGATTTGTTCTTATTTATTTAGCAAATAGAGAGAAAATTAGAGAGTAACTATAAATTAATTTTTTGTTGTTGATAGATATAATATGTAAGAAGAAAAAAAGAAAAAACTGTTGAGTTTAATTATACCTTAGTAAGTGTGAAGATTGCTAATTTGTTTTTTTTTTCTTTTATCAAAAGAGAGATTTTATATTGTTTGAACAAATGAAGGAATAAACCTTTTGTTTGTTATTAATATTATTTTTCTTATGCTAGAATTGTTGATTAAAAAATATAAAATAATATTTTTTAAGAGATAATTATAAATTTGATGTATGAACTTTTCAATTTTTCTATTTTGGTCTCTAGACTTTTTTTTTTATTTATTTTTTGCAATCAAGTGCTTGAACGAAACTAATCTCTATCAATGTGGTACTCTATTTTGATTTGGTCTTACTTGAATAATAACTAGGCTTTGTGGGTTTGGATTTGTCACCAAAAAAGCTTGCCACATCACTCATTGAACCTAGAATGACAAAAGTAGCCTTCCCTCTCTCACTTTTCTCTCCCTCCTCTCTACTCTTTCTATCTTTTTTCTTCTTTTCTTTCTCTATCTCTTCAATGCCTCTATTATTTTCCATTGTTAAGTTTGATTGTTTCTCAAAAATAGGTAAAGACAGAGATTGAGAAAATTGAGGAATTAATTCTAATAATTTCGGTGGGAAGTTGTTTATCAAATCTATCCATAATTGAACCATTATAACCCACTAGAGACTAAGGCAATAGTTGTTCAGATTTACACATGCATTTTCACATTTCTTCTGTGCATTGTTATCTTTATTGCTCACTTATGATTTAGACTTTGACATGCTCGCTGTCATCATCCTTTGGAGTCCAAGTAGGTTTAATCTTGATTTTTTTTTTTTTTTTTTTTTGCATTTTCCTCTTTCTTCTCTCTTCTCTCTTTCACCATTCATCATTGTGCATGGGCTTGTTGCCATTCGTCGTTCGTGGAAGAATCTTGCCATTTGTCGTTGTCGGTTGATTTGCAATTGAAGGAAGAAGGAGCTAGATTTTTGTGTTGGAAGTTGATCAAAATGCTGCTAGGTTTTGGGTTCTAGACACTTCTAAGAAGAAATCAAAATCATTGCTTTGGATTTTTATTTTTTCAGAGCTTTTATTTAATGAATAAGAAATATTCTCATCCTTGTTTGTTTTTATTTAGAATGATTGGGATTTATTTTTAGTTTGCTTTTTGAAATTATTTTTTTGGCAAAATTGTATGATTTAAAATCTTGTTTCAAGTTTTTACTTATTTGGTTGCCCAGAAAATGAGGCAAAAAACTAATTTTTTGAATATTTTCTTATAATTGGATTTGAATTTAATTTTTCAATTCCATTTGTGGGTCTGGATTTTTTTGGGTACTTTTTGAAATTCTTTTGATTTTCTATTGACAATGAAAGTAAAGTATTAGAATTGGTTGGGGGATGGTTGAGGTGGTGTAGGTTTGTGAAAAGTGGAGCAGTGGAGTTAGATTCATTGATTTTATAATAGAGATTTACAGTGAAGAAGAAGAAGAAGAATAGGGGGAGGAGGAGAGAAGATGAGGGATAGATAAGGGCAATTTAGTATTTTCATTGTAGTTATTAGATGAAATCTGACGTGGATCATATGTTAATGAGATATTGGACTCTACAATATAGAGTTAGCACTTAGAGAACCTTCAAATTAGAGTAAAACACTATATTGATAGGGATTTATTTCGTTTAAGTTCTTGATTACAAATAATTTAGTCCATTCAAAATAGAAAAAACCAAAAAAGTCAAACACCAAATTTATAATTATGTTTTTTTTTTTTAATGATAAACTTTCAAAATTGTTCACTAATTTCTCATTTTCTTGCCTCTGAAAAATATAGTATTCTAAATATACTTATAATAGATTGTTAATTCTAACCACATAAATTAATGAAGATATGAATTTATTTTATTGTGATAACTTGTATTTTTGAAACTTTGATATTAAATATCAAAATATAAGAAAAGATAATACAACATATTTGTCATAAAATAATAAATTAACTATTATTTTTGAAAATTAAAATTATATCTAAACAAATAAACTGGTATACTGTTATTGTTAATAAAAAAAACTAAATAAAGTTTTTCTATAAGAAGAAACAATCATGCTATAATTGGAAATTTTTAGTCTTTTTTATCTTTAATTTTTTCTTAGTAATTGGTCTTCTTTATCTTTGTTTGTACTATAATATTTTTGGGTCAAAATTGTCAAAAGGCCAATTAATATTTAAACCCAAGTTGAACAATAAGGTCTATAGAGATCTACAGACCAAGGCTAAAGATGATTGATATTCTAGATGACTATAGACAATTTCAGAAAGATAGCAATTAATGGAGATTACCAGCAGTTAATATTGTCAAAAGGCCCATTAATATTTAAACCCAAGTTGAACAATAAGGTCTATAGAGATCTACAGACCAAGGCTAAAGATGATTGATATTCTAGATGGCTATGGACAATTCTAGAGAGATAACAATTAATGGAGGTTACCAGCAATTGCACTGTCTTAGAGAGTGGAGCAGCAGTTACTGAAGATGTCATGATGGAGAAGCAATTATTTCTTAGGGAATATTTAAGATAAATTGTATCTCCTGTAGAAAGCTCCCAACCAATCAACCACTCAATAGGCCTTGTGCCTTTTATCAGCCCTATCGGGTATAGTTTTCTTTTTTCGCTTTTCATTTCTAAGCTTTCTGTAATTACAGCAATCACATTAATAAAAATTTCTTTTGTTTCACTACTATTTTCTTTATTTCTATAGTCACTTTCGCCTTTGAGAATCCAGACGTACTGTGGAAAGGAAATTTGGGTATCCACAGTCCATTGATAAGAAGTCAGAAAAGCACAAGCCATAGACTTATGCACCTTCATTCGCAAGTGGCACATCTGCGTAGTTACCAATTTACCCTTGTGCCAAATTTCAACATCAACAATATTTTTGGCACGCCTAGTGAGACACACTCTCATGGCACCAAAAATAAGAAATTCTGGAAAAGATGTTATTGCTAGTTCCTAGGAGCCATAGGATGACACTACAACAACAGTGCAGGAAGGACACGTTCTACAACTTGTAGAACAAATTGAGGGTGGGTTGGCTTCTCCATAGCCAGTTCACCAGGAACACATACTAGAGATAGAAATGCCAATGGGTCCTACTGTTGGAGATCTAGGTAATATTCCTAGGCCTATTAATGTTACTATTCCATCTAATAATTTACAAGTGCTCCTTGAAGAAATGAAAAGACTGTCTAACAATTTACAAGCATTGATTAATATGGTTACTTCACCATAAATCCCAAGGTAGGCTAATGTCCATAGGCCTACTAGGTAGCCCTCAGAAGAACTCGAAGGGCAATCTATTACTCAGGAAGAGGCTGGTGATTCTCATCACCTTGAGAAACGCTATCAACCTCCTCATTGGAGGGAGGAATAAAGGATTGTACCAATAGGCCATCCAAGAAACATTCAACAACAACAACTGTATGCTACAACTAACTCGGCTAACGATCCAAATGCTTGTTTTCATGATGCAAGTTTTGATAGGGAGGGACTAGGAATATGGCTCCAGCAGTGAACAGGCTTCCACAGCCTATCATTTTATAACAAATCCCTAGGGAGTAGCATCCTGTGGATATTGAATTTATCAGGAATACTGTTCAAGAATTATATAGACTTGACCTTAGGAAAATAGGCCGTCCAGAGTTTCACAAACCATATCCTACTGTTATAGATGGTGAGAACCTATACCCTAGGGGATACATGATTCCTGACTTTACTCTCTACTCTAGGGAGGATGGTTAGTCTACAGTGGAGCATGTCGCTATATTCACCATATAATGTGGGAAATTGGTCAACTACGAAAATTTCTCCAACTTCAAACTTAGGTTGTTTCTTAATTCCCTTACAAGAAATGCATTTACATGGTACACAGCCTTGCCTAGGAATTATGTTATGACATGGCAGGAAATGAAGCGATAATTCCACACTTAGTTCTTTTGAGATGAGCCAGATATGAGCATAGCAGAGTTATCTAGGGTAACTCAAAGGGCAGGGGAGACTGCTGATATATTTATAGCAAGGTTCAAAAAAATGAGGAGCCACTTTAAAGTATTTTTACTTGAGACCAAATTTTTGTAAAGCTGGCCCAAAGAGATTTGGATATATAATTGAGGAAAAAATTTCCAAGGTATGGAATTTAGAGATTTTTATGAGATGGCCGCTAAGGTTACTAAATATGAAGAACTATTGCAGAAGGAGAATTACAAAAGGAAAACGGCTGTGGGAACATATTTTCAGGAAGTGCCCGCCCATGAAATTGCAGTAGCCGACATGGTCAGTTCAGTTTCCTGTATTTGCCCATCACTAGTGATAAAGTCACCAGATTCTTAGAAGAAATCCACAGTCTCCAATCTCAACAACAGTACACCTTTGATGTCACCAAGACTGAGGAAATTTTTGACTTCCTGTTGAAAGAAAAATTTATCAAGTTGCCTGCAGACCACAAACTTCCAATTCAAGAGGAGATCAAAAGCAAAGAGTATTGTAAGTATCATAATTCTTGGAATCACTCTACTAATGCTTGCTGGAGATTCTATAATATAGTGTAGGATTAACAAAAAAGTATTGAAGTTTTTAGAAAAGAAAGAGTCCATGCTTATAGACGAGGATCCATTTCCACTAGTGGCTTCCATCAATTCCATAGCTATTGACTTGAAATCTCTAGTGATTTCAGACGACAAAGGGAGAAACAAGAGTGCACCAAGGACTCATGGGGAAAAAGTTCTAGTCTTTGAGTTCCTAAATCTAAGCCATCTCATCAGAGAGATAGGCTACTAGTGAAGTCACTAAGGAGATATCACTAGTATAAGTTTCAGAGAAGTCAAACTCATTTTATAGTTCCACCGACTCCAAAACCAACTTAAAAATGACAATGGGTTGAACACAGAAAATTTCCTAAGCCACTCATCAGGACTCAAAAATGCAAATTGCAAAGGTAAAGAGCTAAAGCAAGAAGGCAAGCTAACCCGTAATATTGCTCACTTAAAGATGTAAGCAAGAGCAAGTTCAAGAGAAAGGCTATTGAGGATTTGGAGAGTTATGAGGATGAAGATCTCCTTGGGGAGCCTTCTGGCAAATGTGATTACAAAGTGTTCTATTCTAAGTTGCCTAGTGCTGACACTCCTATGGAGTTTATTGTTGCCATAGGGTGGGATGATGTTGAGTCAATAGGAAGCCCTAGTTCAGAAAGTGTATAAAATTTTATGGTAGGGAGTATTTCTATTCCCTATGGATATGTTGATGCAAAATAGTACTACTAGCTAGCTTTTAATCTAAGTCTGTAAGCAACATTCCCCAGAGAGGATGATTTCCACGGTGGAGTCATAATACAGGCACCTAGTTGTCACCAGCCTAAGAAAGTCACTTTTGAGAAACCATCAACTCAAATGGCATAACACATAAAACCACTGTGCATAAAGGCACATATCAATGGGAGGCCTATCACCAGGATTTTAATTGATAATGAGTTGGCAGTCAATATCATGCCACTCAGGATGCTACATACCTTAGGAGTTTGATTTCTACAAAAGTAGCAGTATCAGCCTTTACTGAGGAGCTCACTAAGACCCGAGGTGTTTTGCTTATGGAAATCATAGTGGGAAGTAAGTCATCTTTATCTACTTTCTTTATGCTTAACTCATATGCTTATTACAATGTTTTGCTAGGGAGGAACTGGATTCATTCCAATTAGTGTATTTCGTCATCTCTCCATCAACTCTTACTATTTTGGAAAGGAGATGATATGAAAGTAGTTTGGGCAGATCAACAGCCTTTCACTGCTTATTCAAATGCTGTGAAGGCTAGGTACTATGATTTCAACTATAGACCTATCAAATTCACTGGCAGAAAGAAAGATGGGAATTTTAAGGCCATAAAAATTAATACCATCATTGCTAAGGAAACAAAGAAGTAGGCAGAAACACTTCTCAAATATACTGCCATTGTGCCATGCCATATGATGGCTGAGTCGGTGATTATTGAAGAGATCCATGACTGATTACAATAAAGAGGAGTTGGCAGTATTTACAACTACAGTATTCAAAACACATTTGCAGCAATCTATGGATAGACTAGCTATGGAGCAATCTCATAATTCCTATGAAGCTGAAGTAATTTTTGAAGAGGAGCCTGTTGAAGATGAAGAAATTCTACAGATGCACAACTTAGGGAAGGCACCTCCCAAATTCATCCAAGTTGATATATTCAACACAGATGTCGGTATTGCTGGGGATTGGAGATCTGACCTAAAGAACTACTTTAACAATCCAAATAAGAGAGTGCCATACAAAATAAAGGTACAGGCACAGAACTATGTCACGCTAAAGGATGATCTCTATAGGAAAGGATCTAATGGCATACTGTTAAGGTGCTTAAGTATGTTAGATGTACTGGAAATGATACAACAAGTGCATGAGAAAGTATGTGGTGATCACCAGCCTAGAGTAAAGATAAAATGGCTCATCAGAAGATATAACTATTACTGGCCAACTATTTTGAAGGATTATATCAAGTACACTAAGGGATATCAACAGTGTCAAACCTAAAGTAGTCTACAGAGGATTCCTATTAATGAATTCTATTCCATAATGAAGTACCTGGAAAGAATTTTTCCCACTATGTGGGAAAGGTGGATCAAAAGTAAAGAAACAAAGGTAATGTCATAGCCCGACTTAAGGAGTTATGACGATCTTAGGACACGGGAAGACATAAGATCACCCACACCCATAGAATTCTTAGCTTATGTAAAATTACTTATCAAATATCCATATCTTATTCAATGAAATAATAACTTATAAAATTTGCGGAATAGGCCCATAAACTTCTTATATCTTAAAAACAGTTCTTATAAACTAAAGTTAAAGAAAAATATTTGAAGATAACTCAACAAAATAAAAGTCCAAATAATCCCAAACTTAAAACCACAAAACATCAATTTCTAATCGATTCTCAAGTATTTCACTTATTACCCCTGGAGCACTAAACCGAAGTTCACCATACAAATGAATAAAGAGAACTCTACTATCTTCTAAGCAAAGCAACCACTCAAGTGGAGGAACAGGCTTGAGTTAGTTACCTTGATCAATCTTGCCATCTTGAAATATATAAACATAGAAAGGGGTGAGTAGAGGACTCAGTGAGAATAGTTGCACACATAGGGTAGGTAAGACAATAAACATAGGCTCAATAACATAGCTTGATTGTAATAATGAGAAATAAATAATAGGATAGCAGAAACAACTTATAACTTATATCAACTTAGGAATAGGGGCTATTGCCTTCTTTACTCAACTTATAGCATAAGACTGATCAAGTCCTATGGCTAGCATTATTGGACCCCTACTAGCCGAGGTCTGGATACTTTGCCCTATCAATGGGTATACCTTGTACACAAGTCCATACTTTGCCCTATCCATGGGTATACCTTGTGCACAAGTCCAATGTTCACCCTATATTGAGAAGGGATGTTTCTACAGCCTTGAAAAATAAACAATAACATATACATAGCAAGAGCTTAACTTATATTAGGACTCTTATGAAAGAGTCCTGCTTAGCTTGAAAAACTTAGTTTAAGGTTCACAACGCCATCACATATCATAATATAGCTTAATATGAGTTTTGGGTTCAAATAATCAATTTAATAAAGAATCCTACTTAAAGTGGGACTCTTGAGCAAACATAACTTATGAATCAAAATCAATCAATGGGCATGAAATCATGAGAAAATCATACAGTATCAAAGAAATCATTTCACATTTGCAAAGAAAGGAGTGTGCATTACAACTCACCTTAGACTCCTGTTCTCCTAATTAACTGAGCTAAGTGGACCGCAGGGTTTGAACCTCTTTAACTTCTACAATATAAATCAAATAGTTCTTATTTAATTCATATATTCAATAACTTATCATATTTATGCATATTGTTACTTAACTTAAGTGGTTGACTTGAACTAGAACTCCTAGTCCCATTATGAATCTTTGGTCAAACAAGGTCAATCTTTAATATTTTTTCTTATTTTGATCTTTAATCTTGATGATTAATATTTTAATATTATTTTAATATGTTTTAATATATCTTAGTTCATGGTCAAACTTTTAACTTTGACTTCGTAAGGTCAACCCTATACTAAAGGTATCCTCTAAATGGAAGTCTTAATATTTAACTTATTTATACTAATTGACTTCATAAATTCTTAATTTACTTATTTAATTTTATAATTGTATCCTTAATTTAATGTTTATATTTAATTTAATTAGAAACCCAATTCTTAGGTCTAGAGTTTACCCCTCAAAAGATTTCAACTTGCCTATACTTTAATTGCTCGTGTTCTTGTTATCAATTTCAAATTTTATTGCTTAATTATTCAATTAATTCATTTAATTACATAATTTTAATTAGAAATAAGCTTAATTAACTTAAATTGGAAAGTTCCTAAATTTAAATTGTTCATAGATGTTTAAGAACATTTTCTTTAAAATTCCATTTTGGATTTCTCAATAATTCGAAATCAGATTTTATTTCCAACAATTTTTATGTCCAAATATTCTTAACTTTCATTTGGTATATTTATTTTACAACTTTGGTCAAATGATCAAAATGCCCTTGATCAGTGGCAGCTGTCAGGGTTATTTTTGGTATTTTCATGATAACTTTTTCGTTTCTTATTCTTTTTCATTCAAACGAAAAGCATTGTATTTTTTGCAATATTTGGGACCTATTTTTAGTATTTTCTTGATTTTTAACTCAGATACCCTAGTCCACTGTCTTAGGGTCAAAATGACCAAAATACCCCTACAGTCAAAACATCCCTTATTACTATCCTAACTTAGTTCTTACATTATTAAACATCCTAAAACATATATTGAACATAAAATAAGTCACATCATACCATACTTAATACACATGAGATCTTATATTTTCTATCTTTAGGCAGGGTGTTATAGGTAACGTAAGTCTATATTGCTTACAAGTAATTTTCTAGATATTCTATAGGGACCTAGGGATGATGTAAAGCCAATCCAATAACTATGTTACTATTCTACTATAAGTTGGCTCTTTAGCTACTTTTGTATATAAATAAAGAAGTAGGCCTATTGGCCACTTTTTTCTATTTCTATTTTTGTTATTTTATTTCAATTTGTTTGTGTTTTATTGCTTCTAAGCTTTTTCTAGTTTTCAATATCCTAACAAATATTTGCAGTATAACAGTAAGCAACACAAATGACTTCAGACCACAGCAAGTGATCAAAATACATAAATGACCTCAGACCACAGCAAGTGATCAAAATCAACAGCAAGCAAATATCAAGCCTTTGTGGCATATTATACAAATGCCATAGCTGTATGAGTGATATAAAAAGAATGGCTAAAGTGAATATGTGTAAGTGTTCAGTGTAAATGACGTGATTGCATTAGTCAAACATCATCATCAAGGGTAATAAATTCATCTCAATAATATTTACAAATGCAAAAGGCCTCAGACCCTTTTATTTCAAGGAATGGATATAAAAATAGTCTCAATGACTTTGCATTATATCAAGACTGATCAACAATATTTAATTGTTCTCCACAATTTAATTAATAGGTCTGAAATACAGTTCACAAAAACTGGGGAATAAATGTCATAGGGTAACTCACTGAGGAATGGAGAAAAACATGTCTTTTAAGCTATGGACAAATGAAATGGTCTACTTGTGAACAACTCATTTAGATGAAGATTGCAAAGAATGAACAACTCATTTAGATGAAGATTGCAAAGAATGAACAACTCATTTAGATGAAGATTGCAAAGAATCTACAGCAACAGGGGCTAGTGAAAATAATAGAGAGGAAGAGGCCATGGCGGAACCTGCATATAAGGTACACAATTCAGATTCTTGTTTTTGAGTTTATATATTTTGGCTTAAATTCACCATTCCACAATCCAAAATCCTTAGTCATTAGTGAAAATTTTAGGCACAAATGCTAGAATAATCATACACAGTAGCCAATTATATTTTATTACAGTAAAGTACATGAATTAGCCTTAATTGTTGAAATTCACTAGTACCTATGGACCTAAATTCAGCTATTGAGTTTCCAAGCCAGTGCTAAAAAGCTTAAATTCTACCAAAATAAGTCCTGAATAAATCCTAAAGCTGAAATTCAATGGACATTTCAGGTCAAAATACCTGAGCAACCAAATCCACAGCAATGTACCCAAATTCCACTTACCATGAAAGTTACACTATCCAATTTTCTCAACTTTCTCCAATATATTTACTATGAATTTTAATTCTATTAGCTACAAAAATATTTAACAAGTATGAATTTTATTTTATTTTATTTTTTAGGTTAATAATTCTAAGGCTAAAAATAAATTATTTTTCATGTTTGTTAGATTAATCTTAGCTAAGAAATTAAATTACAGGAAATATATTAAAATTTTTCCCAAATACTTCAATACAATATCCTCAACAAACTTGCAAAATTCAAAATTCAAATACAAAGGAAAGTTTCACCCATATGGGTTTCAAGAAATTTTAGCATTTTAATTGCTAAAATTCAAATCATTTGCTAGCTAATTTGTCACTCAAAAATGAAAAATTCAGTAGCAAGGGGATTAAAGAAAACCATGGAATTCATCCAAATTGGCAAAGGAAAAAGCAAGAAATTAAAACCCATAAGTTTTGCACGGAATCCCATGAAAATTGCAAGGAAAGAACTCAAAAAACTCACCTTTGGAAGCTGGAATTGGTGGGATAAAATCACCAATCAGGAGTTGCTGGATGACAACAAGCTAACACTAGTAACAGAGGAGTAGCAGGCGTCGATAGTAGAGAAAAAGAAGAAGAAGAAGAAGAAGAAGCTGAATGAACAAGAAAGAAAAAAAGAAAGAGAAGAAAGAAAAACTTACGTGGGTCAAGAATTTTGTGGTAAATTAGATGAATTTTTTGAAGATGTGTGGATAATTCTTAGGTATTTAAAAATTCCTAATCCTTGAAATTGTTAGAAAGAGTTAAAGGATGATTAGGATTTTTAATTATTAGTTTGGTGAAGGTGGTGAAGGGAAATCAAATGAAGCTATGGAAAAATTAATTTTGCCAATGGAATTGTTGCACTGGGGAGTCTGTAGAGATTTTATTTTTTGAAATTTTCCTCAAGGCTATGGAATTTTAGATCTCATTATGGAAGTTAGACACTAGAGGCACAAATATATTTTTCATCTATACAATTTGATTTTCAATCAAACTATATATGGAGGGCATTGTTTGAATCATAATATTTTTGGGTCAAAATTGTCAAAAGGCCCATTAATATTTAAGTCCAAGTTGAACAATAAGGCTTATAGAGATCTACAAACCAAGACTAAAGACTGTTGATGTTCCAGATGGCTATGGACAATTCTAGAGAGATAGCGATTAATGGAGGTTACCAGCAGTTGCACTACCCTAGGAAGTGGAGCAGCAATCACTGAAGATGTTGTGATGAAGAAGCAATTATTTCCTAGGGAATATTTAAGCCAAATTATATCTATTGTGGAAAGCCCCCAACTAATCAACCACTCAACAGGCCCTGTACCTTTTATCAGCCCTATCAGACATTGTTTTCTTTTTTCGCTTTTCGTTTCTAAACTTTTTATAATTACAGCAATCACATTAATAAAAATTCTCTTTGTTTCATTACTATTTGCTTTATTTCCATAATCATTTTTGCCATTGAGAATCCAGACGTACTGTGGTAAGGGAATCTGGGTATCCACACTCCATTGATAAGAAGTTAGAAAGGGGCAATCCACAAGCTCATACACCTTCATTCGCATGTGGCAAGTCCGCGCAGTTACTAATTTACCCTTGTGCTAAATTTTAGCACCAACAATCTTCTTCTTTCTCTTCAATATTCGTTACTTATACTTCTATCAATAATATATCTTAAATCACTTCCATAGTTAAAATTTTAAGTTCATTTTTTAAATGATCTTATTTAGTTAATCTCACAAGAAAATAATATTTTTTCTCCTTATACCAACCGGCTACTTGTAAAATTTGCTATGGTTTTTTTCCTACAATAAATACAAATAAAAAATAATAAAATTTTAAAATAAGAAGTAATATAATAAATATCTGATTAACTAAACTTTATATTAATATTTATTTTTTACGAAAACTCCTAGGAGGTGGTGTTTTCACGTTTCAAAAATGTTTTCTAATTGAAAACTTGCCCAAAAAATTTTGAGCAAATTCTGCTAATTTGAAAAATTAGAAACTCGTTTTTATAAACGGAAATCCGTTTCTGAGTTGAAAAGAAAAAATCAGCTCACCCATGTCAACCTCTAAACAAAAATTCCACTCCCAATTTTATTTTGTCTTATATAATAATAATAATAATAAGTTATTATTATTTTTAGTGTGTATATATATATATATGTGTGTGTGTGTGTGTGTGTGTGTGTATGTGTATATATATATACACACATATATATATATACACACATATATATATATACACACACACAGATATATATATATACACACATATATATATATACACACACACAGATATATATATATATACACACACACATATATATATATACACATATACATACATACATATATATATATATATATATATATATATGTGTGTGTGTGTGTGTGTGTGTGTGTGTGTATACACACACACACACACACACACACACACACACATATATATATATATATATATATATATACTCTTATATTTTTTATATTTACGTGTTTCCCTCATATTTGATGTCCTATATTTTTAGAAATTATCATTTTCACATTTCCGTTTCTTCATTTCTTGTTTCCTTTTCCATGTAACTTAGACTAACATAATGTAATATGTTATGAAATTATACCTCTATAGATTTTTTTATATTCATCAATTGTACCTTCTATCAATATTCAAATATTTTCATATAGAGTTATACAAACATTCGTGTGTCCATTAAATACTCGAAATTTTAATATATACTTATATCATAAAACAACAACAAATAATAATCAATATTTAAACATATATGTAAGAAATCATTATTTAAGTAATGTAAAATGCTATAATAAATTGTTATATAATTAATATAAAAAGTAAATACTTGTTAATATATTTAGCATTATTATTATTGTATTTGCTATATCATAAACTTTAGTTCTGTATTTTATGCAAGATTCAAATTAAAATAATATATATATATATATATATATATATATATATATATATATATATATATATATATATATATATATATGTGTGTGTGTGTGTGTGTGTGTGTGTGTGTGTATAATTTAATTCAATTACTTACTTAAAATATTTTTCTTATTATTTTTTTAGTTTCACTTTTGGTATTTGTCTAAATCTTTTTTATATTTGATTACAAATACTTTTTATCACTTTTTAGCATGATGTCATCATAACTAATAATTTCATAAATTATAATCATATTATTATTTTTATAAATAAACAATTAATGGGCTTTCAAAATTATTAAAGATAAAATTTAGAAATAATATACTCACAAATTTCATAGTTCATGAACTTTTAATAAATTTGAATTAATTTGAATAGTATTAATATTTAATATTGATAGTTGAAACTCGGCTATAAGATAAAGAGTTAAAAAAACAAATATTAAATTTAAATTAAGTGTTTCAATATTGATAGTTAAATATCAATTATAGCATAAAAAATTTAGAAAAATAAATATTAAATTTAGGGTTAATGACAAAAAAATTCACCAACTTTACATGTTTTTATAATTACAATTTAACCTTTAAATCTTAGCAATTCGGTATAAATACTTTCATTTTTTTGTAATTTTTGCACTAGCCATAATTACAGTCTAAAATCCTGTAAGATAAAATGACGTGGCATATAATAATAATATAGTTGACAAATCATCATATTATTTTGTACTAAAAAAAGGACTAATGATAAAAAAATCACCAATTTTATATCTTTTGCAATTACGACATAATCTTTAAATCTTGGTAATGTCATATAAAAAGTTTTAAATTTTGCAACGTCTACACCAATTAAAAGTCTGGTAATTGAAGCTCATGTATCAAAATTTTATAATATAAAATGATATGTCATATGGTTTTAAGGAAAAATAATAAAATTAATAAATATATATTTTTAAATAATAAAAAATATTAAAATTAAAATACTTAAAAATTAAAAAAATCATCAAAACAAAGTTCAATATCTCAATTTTATATGGAAACCTAGATTTCAATACCAAATAAAAGAAAAAAAATATAATATCTAGATCTAATTAACTTCACATGATTTGAAAGAATAAGATAGAAAGTTTTTTTTTATCCCCTTATCCACTAAATGTCTTCGACAAAAGCATTTAAAAGTGAAAATTAATTAGAACGGATGTCTGTAAGGCCGCTGCTGGCCTCAAATCTCCATGGCTGATGCAAGCAAACACAGATTTGCCACCACCAAGCATAGTTGATGGTGAAACCAACCTTGATCGAAACTTTATTGACACCATCAAAAGCTAATGCCATTTCCCTTAATTATTCTTTTTCTTTTGTTTAATACCGATATCTTGGTTTGGACTTTTGACTGGAGTATTGACCAATGCAAATATTGCAAAAATTAAAAATATTTCGTATGACACTGCCAAGATTTAAAGCTTATGTCATAATTGCAAAAAATGTAAAATTTTTGAATTTTTTTTATCATTAATCCTTTTTTTTTCAGTACTAAATAAGATGCTGATTTGTCAACTATATTATTATTATATGCCAAGTCATTCTATCTTACCGGATTTTATACTGGAATTATGGACAGTGCAAAAATTACAAAAAAATAAAAGTATTTGCACCAAAATAGCAAGATTTAAATGTTGAGTTATAATTATAAAAACGTATAAAGTTGGTGAATTTTTTTGTCATTAACCCTTAAATTTAAATATTTATAGAATTGCAAACAAATTATTTTTTTTATAGAAGAATATATCATCATAAATAAAAATTTTGATATTTGATAATTTAATAATAAGATTTTGCTTATCATTAAATAAACTTTTAATTGGTGAACCTTTTTTTTCTATTGTATCTTCCTGTAGAATTAAAAATATTTTTTCTATTCTAATACACAATAGAATTTCTTAAAATCAAATTAGAATTTCTCTATCTTCTTAATATTCGAAAAAATAAAAAAGTATATAAGTTATTCTAATTGAACTCTTTTTTATTTAAATTAAATATAATTAATTATATAATAAATAATAATTATTTTATTCTTTTCTTATTCTAATTGAATTTATTTTTTCTTTATTTAAATTAAATTAAATTAAATAAATAAAATTAAATTTAAGTATTTATAAAATTGCAAACAAATTAATCATTATTGTTAAATAAACTCTCAAGTAGTGTACCTTATTTTTTTGATGTATCTCTCATATAACCAAAAATAGTTTTTCTATTCTAATCTATTTCTCAAAATCAAATTTAAATTAGAATTTATCTAACTTCTTAATATTTAAAATAACATAAAAAAATTTATAATGGGACAAAATAATAATTTATTCAATGAATGTCAAATTAGAATTTTTCTAACTTGTTAATATTTAAATAATTAAAGTTAAATTAAAATTTCTCTAATTCCGTAATATTCAAAAAATATAAAAAAATAAATTATTCTAATTGAATTCTTTTTTATTTAAATTAAATATAATCAATTATATATTAAATAATAATTATTTTATTTTTTCCATTTTCTAATTGAATTCATTCTTTCTTTATTTAAATTACATTAAACTAAATTAACATAATTAAATTTTAAGTGTTCGTAATTAAATTTTAGGTGTTTTTAGAACCACAAATAAATTATTTTTTTTACAAAAGAATATACCATTATAAATAGAAATCTTGACATTTAATAATGCTATAATAAAATATTGCTCATTATTATTAAATGAACTTTCAATTAATATATATATATATATATATATATATATATATATATATATATATATATATATATATATATATATATATATTTTTTGCTGCATCTTCCCATTGATCCAAAAATAATTTTTCTATTATAATTTATAATGAAATTTCTCGTAGTCAAATTAAAATTTTTTTAATTTATTAATATTCAAATAATTAAAGTCAAATTAGAATTTTTCTAACCTTTTAGTATTCGAACTAATATGAAAAATTTATAATAGGACACAATAATTATTTCACAATGAAAGTCCAACTTATTAATATTCAAAAAGATATAAAAAATATAAATTGTTCTAATTAAATTTTTTATATAAATTAAATATAATTAATTATATATTAAATAATAACTATTTTATTCTTTTTTATTTTAATTGAATACATTATTTCTTTATTTAAATTAAACTAATATAATTAAGTAATTAAACTATAATAATTATATAATTATAAATTTGCAATATAATTAATTATATATTAAATAATAATTATTTTATTATTTTTCTTATTCTAATTGAATTCATCATTCCTTATTTAAATTAAATATAATTAGATAATTATATTATTTAATTAATAAATGATCATATTTAATTAAAAAAATAAACAAACCTTTTGAAACGGATAAAATATTTAGAAGGTGCATTAGAGTCATGAAAAAAAGAAGCAGCAAGGTCTTTGGTGGAGAATATTGTGGGAGGGATTATAATAACAGAGGTTAAGGATTTAATAACTGTTTGAATTTTGAAGGTGTAATATGGTAAGAGGATCGAGAATGCTAATAAGAGAAGGTGGTAGTGACAAAGGCAACCGTGGGTATTCTGATTATGGTTGTGGAGGCGATTGTGGCGAGTGTTGTGGCAATGATAGTTGTGGTTGTGGTTTGTGATTTCATCACCTTCTTTCGATTTTTCTCAGGACTTTTGATTTTTTAAAATTTTTTATTTAAATAGAAAGTAAAATATTTATTTTATATTAATTATATTAATTAAATCTTTTAAAAACATTTTTAATTAAAATTGAATGTCATAATGATAAATCATATGTCATACCATTTATTAAAATAAATGAGTCATATTTCACAATCATAAATCATACGTCACATCATTTATTAAAATTCAGTACCACATTAAGTGAGATTGATGGTGTTAAGATGTTAAACTCTTAATTATTAATACTGTAAACTATATATCTTATAAATTATAGATCTCATTTTTTTTTTTTAAATTACACTCTTATTTGCAAATGCGTGAAGCCCATGATTTTTTTTTTTTGAACTTTCTCTAAACTTTTATAAATTTTTCTTAAAATTTAAATGATTTTAGTATTTAACCTAATTATCATCACCAAATTTTACAAAATGGAAAGCTGGCGTCTGATTTCTGAATCTGATAATAAGTGGGGGCAAAATAATAATTTGAAATGGAGAAATCGAGCGCTCTTAGGAGAAAATTTGAATTTTGAACCCTACAGGAGCATCCCACCGCAGCACACGTGCCAGATTTTCATTGGAGCTCCCAAATTTTGGCTATAATACCGCCCAAATTTTCAGTTTGAAAATTTGTCCATTTTTGCTTCTCCCAAATCTTTACCTGTTCCTTTTATTATTATTAACTGTAGTGAAGACTGAAGAGTCCATTCATCTCTATAGTACTAATCAAGATCAAATTCCAAAGGTAACGAATCAATCCATCTCTTGTTCTTTCTTCTCCATTTGATCTAATTTTGTTTTGTTTTTGACCTTTTTTTTTAGTAAATTAAGATCTGGGGATTTGGCCTTTTTGAAGCAGATGAGATTTTCTTTTCTGTGCCACTGGAAATTTCTCATTTTCCTGTAGAAATGACTAGAATTCCTCAGTTTTCCTGGAAAATAAGGGGGTCTTCAATTCTTTTTCCTGGATATTTCGATTTTGCTAAGAAAATGGGAGTATTAAATTCTTATTTTATTATAAGAATGATTCTCGATTGTTTTATTTATAATATGATGATCAACATTAAATTTTTCAAGGTTGCGATTCTTCACTCATTTAATCTAATGCTCTTTTTATTTTATCATTTGCTCAGTCGAAAGGGTTAACAATGCCAGAATCTAGAGATAGATTGTCAAGGGCTATAGATATTGCTGCCGTATTCGCTCGTAGACGGTCAGGGATTCTTGGGATATATGAAGACCAGCCAGACCTCCAAACAGCCTTGTTTGGATCTCCGATTCGTCGGCCGATCACAACGACTCGATCTGTAGCAGTGGGTTCGAGTCCTCTTGGCCGTGGAAGGGGCGGCTTGGGCACTCCAAGAAGCAGAAATATGTATCGAACGCCAGCAACGGGAAGAGAGAACACGTCAATTGGTAGTGTGAGACGGGGAAATGGATATGGAAGGGGCCGCGCATCACACAGTGTCTTACCTTCTTGGTACCCTAGAACCCCTCTTCGAGATATCACTGCTGTTGTTAGGGTAACGCTCATTTTCTATAATTTTTTTTCTTTGTTGTGTTTTTGGTAATTTTATCTTGATTTTTTTTTTGCATTAAATGCTATTTGATAATTGGAATTTATCAATTAAATGCATTAGACTATGGTTGGATTTTAATTGCTTGCTTTGGTTTCTTATCCATGTTTTCAATCCTTGGGATAATTAGGTGACAGGTATCGGTGAACATTTGCAAACCAAGATTGTTTTTGTTAGTTTTTGGGTGTCTTGATATGAACGAATTTTTTTCTTCGACGAATCATGTTAAAATGAAAGTCTAATTTGTTCAAATAGCATTGGTCATTATTAACAAACCATTATAAAATCTCCATCAATTTTTCACCTTTTTCTGTATCAAATCACAGGGTAAACAATTCAGATTTCATTCAGGATAGTTATTTTCCCTGCATACAAGAATTTCATGTTGATTTCAGCCTCTTGCAGTTGCATACAATACATGAAATGGTGTTGGTAGATGCTTGATACTTGGATGGTTATGACGAATCATTTATCCAATTGTAATTACTGTTGTTCTAAGGATTGGACACATTTTTTAATTGTCTAATGCTTAGGGTACGCTTAGCTTTGTCAAATAATCCTTAATCTGAAACTAAAAAAGAAAAAAAAAGCTGACCTTGAGGAGACTTTTCTGTACTTGGTACCTCGCCACTGGGTTTTCCATAACTCTTGAAGAAATTTTGAACTTATTCATGAATTTGTTTCAGTAACTAGATTGAAAAAGGGATAGCTGTGCTTGTAATGTCTTTGTTTTTTGGTTCATATGTGAATTGAAATGATAATCATGAGCTCGTTTAACTGTTGTGCTATTTTATTTTTATCTACCCAATTAAGGACACTGATGAACTGTTCTCGAGATATGCATCCTGAGTTCAACACATAGGTGTCATGTCCCCCGAAGTTGTCTGAGTTTGATGTGGACCTTAATTCTTTTTAGTAAGCAAGTCTGTTCCATAATTGAACACCAGACAAAGCGGCAGTCAAATAGCCTTGCCTGCAATATGAGTTCAAATCTCATGGGCGTGTCATGTGGTTCAAAGTTTTAAGTATTGCTGGAATTTGATAGTTACTAAACAAATCTGGTGCTCAACTCGAGCATCAAAGCCAAATGTCTTCCAAGTAGCCTTACCCACCATGCCTGTTTGTCAAGTGCCGATACATTATCACATCTTTCAGGGTCTCAAATTTGTCAGCAACACCATTGACCTTCACTGCAATCTTTTATAAGTGGGGAAATGAAAATGAAATATTTTGAAAGTGATGCAATTCTGCTCCTTTACTATTAATCTTATTGTGGAATAACTCTTTGACCAGGCAATTGAAAGGAGTAGGGAACGTTTGGGAGTAGGCAGGGCCCAAGAAATTGAGAGCCCAGTGCGCCACGCATATGGGGTTCCTGACTCTTCAGAGCCATCACCAGTTGCTCATCTCGAGCAGAGTAAAACTATCATGTCTACAATTCCACGTCTTGAAGTCAAACGCTGTCCTCCAACTGTGGGCAAAGTGCCAAAGATTCTGCTTGATATTACCAATCAAGCTACTGAAGATTCAGAGTTTCTAACACCTCAGAAGAAGCTTTTGAACTCAATTGACACAGTTGAAAAAGAAGTGAAGGAGGAATTGCGGAAACTGAAGAGGACTCCAAGTGCTAAGAAGGCAGAGAGAGAGAAAAAGGTCAGAACTCTTATGTCATTGAGGTAATTGATCATCTACCGATGATAGTCCTGATTTTCTAGAGCCAAAAATAGCGGAATGACAATGCGGAAAAGGAAGGCAGGGGGCCCTGGCTGACATACCTGTGCTGTGAGATTGATCATCTACTGGTGATATCTTATGTGCATTGAGTTTAATCATCTTCTGATGATATCTTTTGAAGGGTCTTGAACTTGAACTTGAAGAGGGCTCTTAATTTTTTTATTGTTTAGTAGGTTGCCATTCACTTATTGCTGAAAGGCCTAGCTGTAGGGTGAATTAGCAGTTTTTCAAGTAACAACCATTGCTGATGGTCTTTTAGTGTAGGATTTGGTGGCAATCTTATTCATGTTTGCCTTCATTCTCTTGAAGAGTTAACCTTTGTTACCTTCATTCTTTTGAAGGAGTGTTGGACGATTGGTAAGTAGTATTTTTGTCCGACGTACATAAAGCCTAGATTACAGATCTCTAATGTGGTAACTTCTGATTTTTTTTTTCTATGTACTAATACTTTTCTAGTATGATATGGAAACATTACTTGTAACCACTTGAATTTTGTTGTAACACCTGGTATTGGTGGTAGCGGCAGTAATTTTTCAAATAGTATGACTTAATAGTGTTGTTAAATTTGTTTAACTTGAAAACTTATATTCCAATTCAATTCATAATTGTGGACCCATTTGCAATCTGAGTTCTTGAAGCTGTCCAAGATATTGTATAAAGCCAAATTTCATCTCTCTGTCTAATGATAATATTAATGAGGTGTTTTATGGGTTAATTACTGTTTGATCTTTGAAGTTTGATAAAATTTATTAATCGGATCTCTATTTTCAAAATCGAATTAACCTATCCTTCAATTTACATTCCGTCGATGAAACACCCTTTTAGACTTCTATAATGACTCCCCTCATCTTCATTCTAATCAATTATCAACAACTTTCCGTCAAAAGAAAATCTCAGGGAAAAGAAATGAGAAAGATGAGTGGGAGTAATTTTTTACTTGGGTTTGTGGTAAAGCAAAGGAGAGGGAGAGAAGTGAAATTATTTATTTCATACTATGATACTGTGAATAAAATAAATCTAGAAATCAACATGTACATGGACATGATTAAGCATATTTTAGTTTGGATAAATGCTCAAATTGCTCGCCATCTCGATGTCCAGGTGGGTCTAAATTAGCCTTTTAGTCCAATTTAAGATAAAAATTTTATGGGTTTTTTATACAAACGGCTTAAAAATATAAAAAATTTACTTTTTTAATACCTCAAAATTGTTTTTGCAAAAATAGCCTCTAAAACTAAAAAACATAACGTTTATAACATTCAATGCATAGTTTTATCCACGCTCCATTCTTTTTTTTAAAATGCTTTTTCTAGGTAAATAATTACAAAAATAAGAAACAAATTACAATTTTTTAATTGTTATTGTAACTATTTTGATATACTTTTTTGTATATATATTAAGTTTGTACACCACTCAATCTTTGATATCACCCTATAATTGATATGTGTTTTTTGCTAGCTTATTCATTGTAGTAGGAAACAACTTATATCATGTAAAATTCACAATGTAATCTTTTATATATATATGTGTGTGTGTAAAGAAGAAATAAAGAACAAAAAACAATATACATTACTATAAAATTTATTATTCTTTTAGCGTATAATCAATATCTAATACTGTCTATATATGGCTTAAATTTACCAAAATAGCTTATGAATAAAAATAAATAATTTATAGCATACATTATAAATTATAAACACTAATCTCTTATACAAAAAATAAAAAATAAAAAATAAAAAAGAAGGAACAAACAACAACAAACAATATACATTACTATAAAATTCAGTATTCTTTTAGCATATAATTAGTACCTAATACTGTTTATACATGGCTTGAATTTAAAAAAAAAAAAAAGCTCATGAACCAAAGCAAATAATATATAGCATATGGAATAAATTAAAAATACTATATATATATATATATATATATATATATATATATATATATATATAAAGGAACAAATAGTAAATAATATATATTACTCGTGAACCCTTCATTTTACACCTCATCATTCAGTTGTAAATTGATACTTGCTAAGATTAGTGCGCTATGCAGAGCTAGAACGGCGGTTCTACTAACTAGTTAGTGGGCAGGGATCAAAGGGGCAGCGCCTTTTGCAGGGGAGCAGGGGGCAGTGCCTTTAGAGCTAAAAATGGACTTTAAGTCACATTAGTATAAAGATGCTTAATTTTCAAATACTAGCATTTTTTCTACCCTGACAGGACCTTTTGCATCAGAAGGTATTTTTCTGAAACTGACCGAATCTCTTCTCATATTAGCTATTTAATTGTTCTAAAATTAATTTTGAATCTATCAAAATTAACCGATTAATTTTTTGAGCTCTGAAACTCCTAGAAACTGATTCGGAAGTATCAAAATCTGACCAAATATAAAATAGAAATCTAAATGGTGCGGCCACCCAAGCCTGGGGCGACGCTGGCCCCTCTCTGGGGGGCATGCCAGCGGAGCCCACTGTGGCTCTGGTGGCGCGGACTCCACTTTCCTTTTTACTATCCCCAAAATGCCCACAATATGATTTACAGAATTTTTCCAACCCTATCCTTTTGGTCTTTTCACTTTGTCACTTTCCAAACTACTCTCATCCTCATTTTCCTATAAATACCTCCCCTATTTCCTCTTTACCTCCAAAGTTGATAGATAAAAGTTGATATTGATGGTTATCTATCAACTTTTCTTCTTCTCTCTCCATCCACTCTTTAATTAATTAATCTTTTTAATTAATTAATTATCTCACCCTAACCAAGTTAATTAATCTTTTTAATTGACTAAAATTCTTTTTTAATTAATCACTCAATTAATTAATTAATTAATTAATCTTTTTAATTAATTAATTAATCACTTTTTGAAATCAAATTAATCATTTTTCTTAATTCACCATTCCCCCAAATTAATTAATTAATCTTTTTAATTAATTAATCCATTTATCCTTTTCATCATATTAATTAGTTAATTAATTATTTTAATTAATTAATTAATCATCCAATTCATCTAATCACCCGGTCCCGATAAAATGAAACTTCGGACTGGTAAAACCCTCAACTTACCAAAAGTCAAGGTATTAGTCTTTTCCTCTTAAACTCAAATCAAATCAATCAATCCAATCAACTCTTAAACCCCTCCATTTAATCATGGAATGAACTATATGGGTTTTGATTCCCATTCAGTGGGATACGTAGGCATGTTTGGAATCTAAATCTAAATCCCAGTCAATCTCCTTTCTCCTTTTTAATTAATGTAATTTGTGAATATTTACTTTAATTGTTTTACTAAACTCCCATATACCATGCATTCATGTTATGCCATATTCATGCATTTTCTTTAATGCCATCTTATAAATGTCATTCATGAAATCAATTTTTCTAAAGTCAAATTAAAATTAAGAGCCAAATTTAGATTATTTAAAACTAAAAACCTAGTCTCCGAACTTAACCTAGTTCGAGACTAGTAATTTTATCCTTTGGTAATTAATTAAAAATTAATGAATTGGAGTTAATTGAGTTTTTCCTTAATTTTCCCATTTTAAAAAAAAATTTAAGATGATGACTCCTAAAATCATTTTCAAAATTAACTAATCTGAACCCGAGGGTTTCATCGTGAGTCTAAATCCAAATGAGTATTCCTATTACCTCTAGCGGATCAAGCCGGTGCTTGGGCGAGGTCTCACAGTTAGCGATTCTGCTGGGGACTAGTTGCCACCTTTTTAAAATAAAAAGAAAATAATAGGATTACTATTTGATTAAGGAAAAATTTTCCAAAATAATCTCTATTTGACTCATTAAGTATAATTTGACTTTCATGCATCAATTTGCATAATAAAGGCTCATTGCTTAACCTTAGCCTTAGGAAAACTTTTGAATGGTGAGTAGCATTGGCTCAACAATTCTCTTTGAGTATGTTGGGAGATAGCAAACGCATTTCACCTTGCGATGAATCTCCGATAATTTCAGTGGTGTAACGAGCAATTAGTATTATTGAACCCACGCGAGGCTCCTTACCTCACACATGGTTAGGTATGTTGATGCTCCAGTGGGACGGAGACCTTTAATCAAACTACCCTTTTACCATTGTATATATAGCTGCCCTAGCCTTTGTTCATACATAACATGAGAAGCTCAATAAAGTAAACCCTTAAACACCTCAAAGACCTAAACCCGTTGTCCGTTACCCCAAAACACCTCGCACACTCACCTTGTCAACCTGGTGACCAACAATGTAGAAGGAATCATTTTCTTGACACACCTTCATGTTTATGCCATTATTCATAATTTTGTATTCTTACCATTTTTTCTGTCTGTTTCAAGGTACTAATGGCCAATACCTCAAGCTCTTTTTTTACTAAGACATGATAAGCACCTTTTTTGACAACCTCCTCAAGAAACAAGGGGAGACTTTCCAAGCCACACTCACCACTGTTCTTAAGACCCAAGTTGAAACTTTTACTAATGCTCTCAATGCCAAGTCTGCTACCTTTACTGATGCCCTTAACTCTAAATGCCAGTCGATTATCAATGAGGTCAAGGAAATGACCAATGTCATTGTCACTTCCCTTTCTACTTGTGTTGAGCCTGCATCTGTCCAATCTATGACTAGCCATGCCCCTACTTTTACTCCTCCCATTATCGATCTCATCGATAATGGGAAAGCACTTGAAATTTCAACCTCTCTTATTGTGGACTGGAACGCAACCACTCCCTTTCCCACTTCGAATCCTTTTTAAAATGGAGATTTTTCTAGCTTTCCCAAAGCTAAGAAATTGATGGAGAAAATTAAGGCTATAGAGAGAACAATCAAGAATATCAAAAAGCATAAGGACATGATAGATGTCAATTCTTTAGCTCTCTTTCTGAATGCATGGGTTCCTCCAAAATTTAAGATGCTGGTCATAGATAAGTTTAATGATACCACATATCCCAAAACTTACCTCAAGGTGTACGTGGGCTCCATTGGATGACGAGCTCTTTGCTTACTTATTCTAACAGTCTTTGACTGGAGTTGCTGTTAAATGGTTGCTAGATCTAGACCAAAATCATAAGAAAACTTGGGATGACATATGCAATGCATTTGTTAAACAATATCACTATAATATTGAGGTGGATGTCACTCATCGAGATATGGAAACCAACAAACAAGGGCAAAGAGAATCTTTCACTATGTTCCTTACAAGGTGGAGGACAAAAGCAGCCCAAATGATGAACCTTCCATCTGAAGTAGAGCAAATTAATATCATTATTAAGAACCTCCTCCCTTAATACCAGGATTATTTGCAAACCCAATACCTCTCCAATTTCAAAGCTCTCATTACCACTACCTCCAAGATCGAGGATTTAATTCAATCAGGATGAATCAAGGATGAATCCTTTAGGTATCATAAGAATATTAGTTACACCACCAACTCCACCAACTAAAGAGAAGGGGAGGTAAATGTTGTCTCCTATCATTAGCTGATTTGTTAGAAACAAGCATGACTTTCTTTGAGCTGGGGGCATGCCCCTCAGCATTGCTTATAAGAAAGCCTTAGAGGCTAATCTGGTTAAGCCTCTAGAGTTAAGAGAACCTCTTAACCCCTTGCCTAATGGTTACATTGCTAATGAGCACTACAACTATCATCAATGGATGGGGCACAAAACTGATGTATGCAATGCTCTGAAGCATAAAATACAAGACCTCATTGATAGCGGAGACATCATTGCTCTCAGACCTAAAGTCTAGCACCACCACCAATCCTTTTCTGAATCACCAAGACCATTTCAAGCTTCACCTGATAATTGGCACTTTAAGAAGAATTTCGCCCTGCTGTGCCCCTATCCAAGTCCTCTAAGTCCATGTCTGAGTCATTTGAGTCCATGTCTGAGTCATTTGAGTCCATGTCTAAGTCACCTGAGTTAGAGTTTGTGTCAGAGTCTTTTGAGTCTATTTCTGTCAAGTCTTTCTTTGAATTTGAGTTTGTTAGGTCTTGCCCCTTTAGAGTTTGTATTATGTCTTCTAGGCTTATCCTTTGGTGTACTTATGATGGAATTTTTATCAATAATAAAAATTTTGAACTTTTTAATTTGCTTTAATTTTTTTTTCTGATTCATCTTTAAATGGGACATCTTGAAAAAAAAATAAAAAATACAAAAAAAAAAAAGAAGTGAAAAAGGCAAAAGGATTAATTAATTATGGCAAAAAAAAAAATCTAAAATCCTATACATAGCATTTGCATGGCAGTAGTGGAAAAGCTCATGGATTGTTCTATACAAAACAAGATAGGGATGATCCAAGCATCGCAGTTGACGAGATCCCTACCTACATACATAAGAAACTTGTCAAAGAGAAGTTATACAGAATGAAGACAGAATAGACTAAAAAGGTATTATGACTAGCTGGATGCCATTGAGGAAAAGAGAATTGATGCTCTGTACAAAATTCAAGGTTATCAATGAAGACTAGCTGAGCACTTCAAATAGAAGGTGAGAGGCAAGGATTCGCAAGAAGTAAATCCAACTCTGGGAGAAATCCAAGTCCTTATTCATGATCCAAGAGGAAGTTCAAAGTAAATTGGGCTGGATAGGACATGCTTAAGAAGATCCTATCCGACAAAGGCACCATCTTCACATACATGGACTGAAGCGAATTCTCCCATCCTGGCACCCTGGATCAGTTGAAATGACACATCATCCAAAGATAACATCTGCATTTCATTTCCTTTTTTTTTTTTCATGTATATGTAATCAGAACTACGTGGGCTTGATTCTATCTAAAAGAAATGATCGACAGAAATGTGATGTAAGGGATATGTAGGCAGCCTGTCTCAAGTACGATCCTAATCATAACATAAAATATTTTATTTTCTTTGTGCCTAGTACATCATTCACTTAATTCTTTTGCCTAAAAACACACACACACACAAAAAAAAGAAGCAAAAAAGAATACTCGCTAAGATGAAAATCCAAAAGGGCGACTTAGGCAGAAATTAGAGCAAGAATAAAAAATGTCTCATTTAATGGTGATCAAATTTTGCAAAATACAAACTCATCATAAAGGATAACCCTTTCAATGTCATCTATAGTTTATCATGTTTCATGTAGTCCTGTCAACTTGTAATTATTTTGAACAAAAAGAAAAAAAAAGGGGTCATGTCTAAAGTCATGGTCCAGCTAGTCTTTCTCTATCTCCTAAGGTGCACATCTCTCGTGACCTCATCAGAATCAGAGTTTGCCACAATCTCCTCAAATAGGCACACTCCTCCTTCAGGTCTTTATAACTCCTTTTGCCGCAATAGTAGAAGCACCAATAGAATTAAAATTGTTCACCATAGCAATACTGAAAACCCTCTCTTGAGTACCAATAGTCCTGAAAATACTTCCAAAAATCCTCCTCTGTAGTTAAAAAACTGCAGTACCCCTTTTCTGCCCTAACTATAGCAGTCCTTATCTGAACCACCACTATAGTGTCATTCTATCTCACTGCAGTCAAAATGTCCTTAGTCACCACCACCACAGTTTGAGTCACTATTGTAACCTGTGGTGTCGTACTTCCAATAAATCCCTGAGTCTCCTTCAAAGATCAAATTATCCCTTTTGTTTATGCTGCAGTCCTTTTGCTACTAGTGGCTCCTCCTATAGTCTCTCTTTCCTCAGTTGCATCATCCTCTATTCCCCTCAGCAGGGTAGCTTGGTACTCTTTCTCAATTGGCCAACCCACTTTTATCAACTACCTGGCATACCTCTCTGTGGTCCCAAGTGAAATCCCAAAATAAATAGTCTTATAACTCCTCAGATAGCCACCCCCTAATAGCTTTGGCAATGAGAGCTATGATCTGCATAGACTTTGAGAAAGGAAAACTGGGAGCACATCCTAATTCTGCCACAAGACCTTTATCCCCTAGTGGAAAGTCATTTAAACCAAGCCCAAAAAGCAAACCATTCGATACCCATAACTCCCAATCATGAGAGATCTAATCCTTCACTATTGGCAGTGGTAAGAATATGTCATCCGAGGGCAAACTGCAAACAACTATCCTATCTGATCTCTGGTCGAGTCTCAATAAGGCATATGCAGACTGAAAAGCTGGGGTTACTACCCAAAAAAGATCCATTAGCCACACTTCCAAGATAATCTAAAATCTAAAATAGACACCCATAAAGCACCCTCAACAGAAAGGATAAAGAATAAACAAAATTTTCTCCCTTGGTGAATAATTGGCAAGATAATTCATCTCTCTAAATCCCAAACAAATTAGTCAAGCTCATCAGTGTCTTTGCCAGCACAGCTCTAACAAAAAAATGCCTCTATTCCATCTACTACTCTAGCAGCACCTTAATCAACAGACATGTATCTGACTCTTAAGCTGAAAACTAAGGCCTTCCTCCTAAGCCTCTGTCCCCTTCATATCTCTTTAGTCACCAGGATCATGGAACTTCTCAATCATAGTGGTTAAATTCACTTGACTATCATCAACCACCATCTAGCCTGCAAAATCTTAAGGCAAGTCCAAAACTCCCGAAAAATACAAAAAATGCCAAATTCCTCCAGAATGGACACAGCACCATTTTAGTAGTACCAAAACACGAACCCTGGGCTGCTGGATCCCAAAAATTAAGCCCTCAAGAAAATCTCAATCTCCTCGTAATGCCACCATGGCAACTATTCTAAACTAACCCAAGTTGAGTTCCTCAACTTTGTCAAGTTTTTTTCAAGTCCATAAATGCATGTCGTCACAGGACACAAAAGTCACACAAAAATTTGCATTCACAAAGCAAATGCTTAAATCCACCCTCATGCATCCATGCAATCATTCATTATAGGCATCATCGCAAATCATGCATGGCATAGAAGTCAAATAAAAGGTCTATGAATTCTGAAACATGCATGCATCATCTATGCATCAACATCTATGCAATCATTTGCAATCATGCAATATCATGCATAAGCTAAGTCAATAGTCTCACCGACATCTCCTAAAGCTGACCGACACCTCCTAGAGCTGACCAATGTCTTTTTGAAGCTAAATGATATTTTTCTAGATTTAATCAATGAAGTGTGACTTCTAGAGTCCCTTTACTCCAAGCAAAGTTCCTTTGAGCTTTCTGAAAGGCCCAACTCCTCACATTCAGAAACCCAAGTTTTTTTGGCATAACAAAAATCTTGTCAGAATCTGTCGAGTAAACTCGTCAAAAGCCGAGGCTCTCCCTTTACCAAAATCTTGTTAGAATCTCTCGAGCTAACTCGCCATGAGCCAAGACTCTCCTACCAAAATCTTGTCAAAATCTTTCGAGCAGACTCTCCATAAGTCGAGGCTCTCTTACCAAAATCTTATCAGAATCTGTCGAGCCGACACATCATAAGCTGAGGCTGTCCTTTTACTAAAATTTTGTCAGAATCTCTCGAGCTAACTCGCCATAAGCGGAGGCTCCCCTACCCAAATCTTGTCAGATTCTCTCAATCTGACTTGCCATAAGCGAGGTTCTCCCTTTACCGAAATCTTTTCGGAATATCTTGAGTCGACCCGCCATAGGTGGAGGCTCTCTTTTACCAAAATCTTGTCAAAATCTCTCGAGCTGACTAGCCATAGGTCGAGGCTCTCTTTTCACTAAATTATCTTATCCAAAATTCTCTTTCACTCATAAATGTCTAGAAACGGTCACCTAGACATCCATGTGGTTCTTTTTTCCTATCTCTTTTATCCAAATCCATCAGTTTCACTTGTAAATGTCTAGAAATTATCACCTAGACATCTATGTGGTTCCTTTCTCCATCTCTTTTATCCAAATCCATCAACTGCACCCATAAATATCTAGAAATGGTCACCTAATTAATTAATCCATCCATCCTTTTCATCATATTAATTAGTTAATTAATCATTTTAACTAATTAATAATTTTTCAATTCATCCAATCACTCGGTCCCGATAAAATGGTATTTCCGTCTGGTAAAATCCTCTGCCTACTAAAAGTCAAAGTATCAGCCTTTTTCTCTTAAACTTAAATCAAATCAATCAATCCAATCAATCCTTAAACCCTTTCACTTAATCATGGAACGAACTGTGTGGGTTTTGATCTCCATTCAATAGGGTACGTAGGCACGTTTGGAATCTAAATCCAAATCTCAAATTCAAATCCCAATCAATCTCCTTTCCCCTTTTTAATTAATATAATTTGTGAATATTTACTTTAATTGTTTTACTAATCTCCCATATACCATGCATTCATGTTACACCATATTCATGCATTTTCTTTAATGCCATCTTATAAATGTCATTCATGAAATCAATTTTTCTAAATTCAAATTAAACTTAAGAGCTAAATTTAGATTATTTAAAACTAAAACCCTAGTCCTCAAACTCAACTTGGTTCGAGACTAGTAATTTTATCCTTAATTAAAAATTAATGAATTGGAGTCAATTGGGTTTTTTCTTAATTTTCCCATTTTTTAAAAAAATTAGGGTGGAGACTCCCAAAATCATTTTCAAAATCAACTAATTTGAACCCGAGGGTTCTAATTGTGAGTCTAAACTTGAATGAGCATCCAGATTCCCTCTAGCAAATCGGGATGGTATTCGGGCGAGGCAACATATTATTATAAAATTCAGTATTTTTTTAGTATATAATCAATATCTAATACAAATTTAGTGTACTTCCATAATATAATTAGTATCTATTATTATTTATACAAGTCATAAATTTTTAACAAAATAAAAAATCAAGTAAATAGTATACATTAAATAAAAAAAAATACTTTTTACTAAATAATTAGTATCTAATATTGTTCAATATTTAATTTTATTTTGTAAGAAAATTGAAAAAAAAGTTAAAATGAGGAAATTACTTTGTGGTTAGATAAAAAAATCCTTTAAAATTAAATTTCATTAAGAGGGAAAAAACCAAAATAAACCAAAAAAATAAAAATTATACCAACATAAAAATTGATAATAATAATTAATTTAATAAAAAATAAATTTAATACATTTTCTATACATTTGTTAATAAAAAATATAAAATTTCTTGAAATGTGTTATGTAAATTAATAATTTATATGTTATCATAAGTGAAAAGAGTAAAATTTTATGAATGAGTTTTTCATTTGTTTTCTGAGCTAAGAAAAATCAAACTTGAGTTTCAATCAAAACTAAATTTATATATAAAATAAAGATATTATTTTATACAGCATAAAAATTTAATTATATCATGAAAATTCTTGAATCAATTTTAATAATTTACCCAATAATATATTATATTTTAACTATGTATGGATAAATTAATGTATAGGTTACCCTACATAAATTTTTGATTTTGTGTAGAGCATAGTAAAAAAAGAGAAGGAATTGAGGGCTTTGGAGAAGATATAGTTAGTACAAAAAGATATTACTAGGGGCTTGGATTATTTATAATCCACATACTTCTATTATATGCCTTTTCCTTTGTTCACTAGAAGCAAAATAAATCCTAATATTTGAAAACAAAAGCATAAAACTTGAAAATTATAAAAAAGTAAATACTAAATGTCACAACTCGAACCCGAGAGCACGTGATTGATACTAAGACACGGGTGATGTATATGGTTACTAGTGTCCGTAGTAAGCTAGATAACCTATTAAACGACAATATTAACACATAATAGGACTAGAGGTACACATGTTAAGTAGATCCAATTAAACATCTATTTAAAACAATGCGATAATGGACTGTCATTTCAATCATCTCACAATATCAAATAACATATAATTGGTTTCTGCTTAACAAACAATTTGTCAACTCAACAGATAATACAACTGACAATTAACAAAAATACAGAAAACAAAAATAATATTGCAAAGTTCTAGAATTTGTAATACAAATGTACAAATATTATTTACATAATTTATTAATTAAATACAGAACACTGCCAGAAGATAAAAAGGCAGGAAAACTCAATTAAATATTTTCACGAACTCATTTCACAACCTAGGAAAAATAAATTGAATAGGAATGAGCGTTTAATTTAATAAATAATACTAGCTAATATACTAATCTGGTGTTTTACAGAAAGAATTCTAATGATCATGCTATACACCGTGTCATAGAGATAGACAAATCACATAAGCAAACAAAGATGAGATACAATCCATAGTATCATATTAATCCTCAATATGGGGAGCCGATCCCCTATCCTAGCTCTCTTAGTCCAATACATTCTCTTAATTCATTAATCCCAGTAGTGCTGACTCGATTGGCCGTAGCGAGGCTATGAGCATGCCTCCAGCAATCAGCCGCTAGTCCCAGCTCATCTTATCTAATCATCACAATCTGATTCATATTCCTAAGTGGCACTATATCATCCCAATCTCATCTAACAACCACAACCATTTTGCAATAATATTTATTAATGCATCAATCACAATCACATGTTAACATGTATTTATGTAATAATAATGCATAATTATATATATATATATATATATATATATATATATATATATATATATATATATATATATATATATATATATATATATATATATATATATATATATATATATATATATATATATGCACACACACAATAATGCAAATATGTGAAAAGAAAGGATAATATATTAGGGTGTATCATTCACCTATTTAACGACGTGTCTAATCAACTTTCCTTTGAAGTGAGACCCTTGGAATCAAAAAGACGCTGGAAATATCGATACTAAATAACAGACGAGATTATTAGAACAAGAATGACTTGCTTACAAAGTTATGCCTAAACGACTACCAAGACTCTGCTAAAATTTTGGCAAAGTTTCTCTTACAACTAAGACATTACCCAATTGTAACAGATAAAACAAATACTTCTAAATAATCTCAACAACCCATACAACTCAACACAACATTAATAACCCCTCATTGGTCCTCCCAATTCACAATCATCTCCGCAAGTAATCCTAATCATCAAATTAACAATTACTAATAAAATCAAATAAACATAACTCAACAATAATTGAAATTCAAGAGTTTCAAGTTTACCCTTGCAAAATTCGAATAAACGAATGTTGAAAACTGTACCGAAAAGGCGAGACGAAACTGCTGGATCTGCCTCACAGACTGCTGCTGACTGGTGACGAATCAGGGCGATCTTCATACCACCTTGTTTGCCTCGATGCTAAGAACTCAAA
Organism: Reutealis trisperma; assembly: GCA_947687605.1. Lineage (NCBI taxonomy): Eukaryota > Viridiplantae > Streptophyta > Magnoliopsida > Malpighiales > Euphorbiaceae > Reutealis > Reutealis trisperma. The sequence continues at coordinate 1,253,645 of CANTUT010000529.1, read as the reverse complement.
AATCAGCACCACTTGTCGCCACTCTCCACCAATTCGCCTAAAAAAGACCTCAAAGTTCTGCAAGTCACGCCATTGAGAGTCCCCTCGATACTATCTCCCTCGGTCTGAGCTTGTCGGTACCGCTACTCTCTCCTTCCCTCTCTCTCTGCTTCTCCAATCTCTCTCTTTCTCATTTGTTCTCTTAGTCTAATGTGTTGTCTTTCTTTTCTTTTTCTTTTTAAATTATTATTATTATTTTATTGATTATTTTGATCGCGTGGCAACATGCACTCATACATAACCAAATAGGGGTAATATGGACAAAAAATGAAAAATTTGGCTTTAATTGGACAAAAAAGTCATTTTAGACTAAATTAATCTTTGCTAATAAGTTGAAGGGTCAATTTGAACATTTACCCTTATGCTTATGTAAAAAGGGGATAGCATAGAGTCCTATAAATTTCTATCATTATTTGTATAATATTGTATAGGTTATAGCCAACAAGTTGGCTCAATCATAATCATTGAGTGAATTATTATCTAATCTATATATATAAACAGTGAAATTGCAATTGATTTCACTGTTCATCCAGACATAAATATCCTTTGATTTAGTTGGCATTTAAGCGGTATGGTGGCATTTCAGAGGGTATTTGTGTATTTTTGTTAGTTAGCTTATTTAGCCTGCCAAATACATTACCATTCAAGAGGATATTATTGTCTTTTTATTAGCTTAATAGAATTTTACCTTTGTGCCTTTTTCTCGCCCAAACCTGGTCTATGAAAATGGCGTTATTTAAGGAAAAACGGTACAGTTCCATGGGTCAGCATATTCATTTCCTTTTATTCATTTGCTTTTACTAATTTGCCATTTTTTCCTAAGTAAATAGCCTTAAAAATGGTGCCGTTTTAATATTTTCAGAAGTCCTACTTTTGCTATTTTACTTTTCCTTTTATCCCTTTGCTATACTCTTTCCTACGTATGCTTATTTTCTCCACAGAGCTATGCCCTAGATTTTTCTTTTGCTCATGCTTTTTTCCTTTTCTTTATAATGTAATGTTGTTAAACTAAATACTTTTCAGAACAATGTTTTGTTTTAAATAATTTAACCATGTTTTAAACATTATTACATTTCCTATTTGTTATAGCTATAGATTTATATTTTGTTCCATATTGCTTTTATTTATTATCAAAAAATATATAGTTAACAAATTATATTCATAACACATAGTTAAAACCTATTAAAAAAATTAGATAATACATCTAATTCCAATATGTAAATTATAATTCATTATATATATATATATCATTCTAGTCTTTATATTATATGAAATCACATTAGTGAGAATCCCTATTTTTGAAAAATTAACTTAATAATCTCTCTGTGTTAAATAAAATAGCCTTTCTATCAATTGTGTTTTTCTAACTTTCTTTTAGTCAAATCATAAAAAGTAAACCATTGAGTCCTTGGTTTAGTGTTTGTTTTCAAAGCTAAAAATTTCTGAATTCCACTATGAATAAAAGCTAAATTTATCCTATATACATAACAAAATATCATTATTTTCTGTAAAATACCCTTAACTAAAAGATCAATTTACTAAGTAACGATTTCATTTCTCATTTCCCAGAAACTAATTAAATATGAAGTCACATTTATGTTTTATAACACATTGAGAAATTCTTAGGTAGATTGAATTTATCACATTACTCATAAACTAAACCCATAAAAACATGACACATTAATTAATAATACCAAATCACTCATAACTTATAACATCGTTAATTGATGCGGTTTATTTCTATTAGATTAGTTTATGGGTGATTTGATATCATTAATTGATATGTTATATTTCTATTAATTTAGTTTATATGCAACGTGATAAACTTAGTTTATCTAAAAATTTCTTGTAACACATTATAATCTTTTGTTGTTAATTAGTCAAAATATTTTTAGTAGTTAAATGAAAAATTTAATGGTAAAAGTCCTAATACATTTGATTGTAAGAAAAAACAGCTAAAATTCAAATTCATTAGCGATTTTTTTTTAATCTATCTAATTAATTAAATTCAAAATTATTCCATGATATACTCTATTTTTTATTGTTAGGTTATTTGAACTCAATTTTTTTTTTAGAATTTTTTAAAAATAATTATAAAATTGTAATAATATAAACAAATTATGTTTTTTACAAAAATTATATACACATTTCAAACTATATTTAAAATGAAATGTTATATAATTTTTTATAGTGTAAAAATGTTTATTATTTAAAATATATATTTATTTTATTTTAAAATTATATTAATTTCTCTAAGAAAAAATTACATTAATGATTGAGTTTTTTTATTTGTTTAATTTTTCTTATTAAATTTATATTAATTTCTATAAAAAAGAATTATATTAATAGTTGAATTTTTTTTAATTCTTTTAATTAAAATTATAATAATTTCTATAAAAAAATTATATTAATGGTTAATTTTTTGTCATATACATTCAGAAGTATAGAAAACATAATTTTTTTCTATCAAAAGATAAATTTTTTAATACATCTTTTAATATATCTTACTGCTAAATATAATAAATATACAGTGTACAAATGATGACCATTCTACTCACATGAACATATAATCAGTAGCTAATGAATATACTAAAATTATATTTATTTTATTTTATTTTTCAGTATTCAAAATATAATTAAAATTATATTAATTTCTCTAAGAAAAATTACATTAATGGTTAAGTTTTTTTTATTTGTTTAATTCTTCTAATTTACATTATATTTAATTTCTATAAGAAAAAAATTTAAATTAATGGTTGAGTTTTTGTCATATATATTTAGAAGTGTAGGAAACATATAATTTTTTATAAAAAATAAAATTTTAATATATCTTACTGTTAAATATAATAAATATACAGTGTACAAATGATAAACATTTTACTCACATGCAATGAATATGTAATCAATAATCAATGAACATACTAAAATTATATTTATTTTATTTTATTTTTTAGTATTCAAGAGATAATTAAAATTATATTAATTTCTCTAAGAAAAAATTACACTAGTGACTAAATTTTTTTTATTTGTTTAATTTTTCTAATTTAAATTATATTAATTTCTATAAAAAAAAAATTACATTAACAGTTGAGTTTTTGATAAATACATTCAAAAATTGAGGAAACATATAATTTTTTATAAAATTTTAATATATCTTACTGCTAAATATAATAAATATATGGTGTATGAATGATAAAATTCTGCTCACATGTGATGAACATATCATCAATAGTTAATGAACATAGTAAAATTATATTTATTTTATTTTATATTTCAGTATTCAAGAAATAATTAAAATTATATTAATTTCTATACTTCTGAATATAAATGACGAAATCTCAACTATTAATGTAATTTTTTTCTTATAGAAAATATATAATTTTTTTATAAAAAATAAATTGTTAATATATCTTTTAATATATCTTATTGCTAAATATAATAAATATATAGTATATGAATGATGAACATTATGTTCAAATGCAATGAAAATGCAGTCAACAGTTAATAAACATTCTAAAATTATATTTATTTTATTTTTTAATATTCAAGAGATAATTCAAATTATATTAATTTCTCTAACAAAAAATTACATTAATGGTTAAGTTTTATTTATTTATTTAATTCTTCTAATTTAAATTATATTAATTAAAAGATAAAAGATAAAAATTATATTCTTCTAGTTTTTTGTTTGTTTAATTTTTCTTATAAAATGCTAGCATATTATTAAAAAATAAATTTATTAGTGTTGCAATATAAAATATAAAATACATTGAAATATAAAAATAAAATAAAAATTATATTAATTTTAATGGGTATATTAATAAATTATTAATAATAATATAATACAAGATAAAGAGATGGCCTATGATAAAAAAAATAATTTGCTTTTTTGTAAAATAAAATTACATAAGTTAATTAAAGTATCACAAACAAATAAAAAGGAAAAAAAAAAGACTTAAGATTATGTGTTTTACTAGCATTTAAAGTAAAAATAAAAAAAAAAGGGATAGATGATTGGCACTTGTTTTAGATTCCGATTTCTATAATGCAATATAGACTAGAATCCATGATATAAGAACTCAACACTGTCTCGAGAGTTTGAGATAGCCTACCCACTTCTTAATTTTTCTTTTCCTAGAAAATATATACCATAGATTATATAGCAAGTGGACTTTGAATTTCCAAAGGCAGGCTGAGAGTAGACACTAGACAAATATTGAATGAATGAAATTAAACGAGGAGATGACTTCAATAAGTATAAATTAAATCCACAAATAAATTGGATTTAATGAGTTTGAGTTAATTATTACTAAAAGATAAAACTTAATAAATTAAATTATCAAATCCAAACCATTATATACCAATATATTTTTGGTATATATTTCCAATATGAAATTGATTCTTAACACCTATCATATGAGTTTCATATCTAAACAATTATTTGTGGATTGTAGAACGATTAAATAATGATATTTGATCATTGTACTTCAATAATTCATATATAACTATACTATATATGTGGTCCTATAAATTTGTTGAAGATTTGAGTATGGAAGAATGGATCATTCAAGACAATGGAAACGACAAAAGATTGTGCAATTAAATTGCTATCAATTAATTAGGTAACATCAATACATTATTCTATATTTGTTAAATGATGGAGGGAGGGGACCAAAGAGCGCGGCCATGGCCTCTATTGGTCCCAAAACACTCTCACTAGTATTAATATTTAGTATAAATATTAATGAGCATAACCTCCTAAAAAAAATTATTTTCATAATATATAGAAGATTTAAGCTATATTTCAAAATTATATGTTATAATTTTAATTTTTAATTAGATTTTCAGCAACTATTTTATGTTGTATGTTTGGATATATATGAAAAATAATTAATCTATGGACGTATATGCATGGGTTTATAATTGGTGAGCAAGATTGTAATCCATCTGCACAAAAATAATTTATTAGCTTGTATTAGGTCTAACATTCATTCACTTATGAGTTTTCAAGTTATTTTATTATTATTTGATATGGAATCTCTTTCCAATACACCTCCTCAATTGCAACTAAGTTGAGCCATAATCTAATAGTAACAGGTTGGTTGACATTGCTTACAAAGAGACTAGCTGACATCTCATTTTTAGCTTTCGTCTAAACAACGGGAGCTAGAACATAAGCTTCAAGATCTAGCCTATTCGGACAACTACATACATGGGCTTATAAGTAAAGAAATATTGAGACTCATTTGCACAAAATCAATTGGTTTTGTACAAGTAGATTTCAACACTTGTCCACTTATAGCCATATGTATACGCATCCATGAATTTGAATTTGGTATTAGAGTTTTATATTTAAACGAGCTACATTTTAAGATCCATATTTAAGTTTTTGCAATGCAGACCGAAGTTGAAGAAAAGATGTCAGTTAGTCTATTTATAAGCAAATATTAATTAGCTTATTAATGTTGGGCATGGGCCAGCCTAGTTGCATTTAAGGAGCTGTGTTGGGAAGTGATCCCACATTGAATAATAATAAGATAACTTGGTTTATTTTAGGTTCAACACTCACTCACTTATAAGTCATCAATTTATTTTATAATTATTCGATATGGGATCACTTCTTAAAATACCTCTCAAGTGTAAATGGGTTGGCTTATAGCCCAACATTAACATGTGTTAACTTACAAAGAGAATGGCTAACATATTTTTTTCAGTTTTGATATGAATTGTAGAGCTTGAACATGAGTATCAAAATTTAGTTCGTTTAAATATAAAACTCTGATATTATATTAAAGTCTATAGATTCGTATATATGTGGATTTATAAATGAACAAGTGTTGAGATCCACTTGCATAAAATTATTGATTTTATGTAAGCGGATTTCAACATTTGCTCACTTAACTCCTATACATATGAGTTCATAGACTTTAAGTATATACAATAAAATAATTTGAGAACTTATAATTGAGTGAGTGTTTAATATAATACAAGTCAATTGAGTTTATGCAAATTGATTTCAACACTTATTCATTTATATGCTTACGTGTGTATTAATTGATATACCTTAATATTAATGCCGTTTGTTTTTCATGATTAAGGCTCAAACTACTTAATAGCGAGCTAATAATCTATAATTATTTTAATTATTTTTCTTTTTTTTTTTTTTTCAGAAATTGATATTTCATTCCTGACCATTAGTATTTAAAAAACCAAACTAATTAAACAAGTATGCACTTACTAATAGGCCTCATGGCTAGTTATACTCTTGTTATATTGGGCTTAAGACTCTAATCAATCTCAAAATAATAATAATTCATTATTGTTTTAAGGGAAAATAATATTAATAATTAATAGTAGTAATAAAAAACTGCTTTCAATGGTATTTTTAGTTTTTTATTCCTTGATACTAAAACCAAATGAATAGGTTACTTTTTAAATCACATCAACTATTATTAAATTTTTGAAAAATCATAATATGGTTGATATTATTTTCAAAATGACTTATCCTTTTTTATTTTTAGTTGAAAAACGGGGGCCAAGCCCTAAGAAACAAAGCAACTAACGGACTACACATCTGGAGTGAGAAACTCCACAAATATCATGGAGTAACGGACACCGCAACCCAGCTGGAGTAACAATATGAACAGTGATACGGCGGCCCCAACAAAATGACTCATCTTTTATTAGATTGTAAAAAGATATCCTAACAAGTGAGTCCAAAACCATAACATATGCTTAACTTGTCATTTCTCTTGTTAGAGATTCCACATTGCTAAAAAATAAAAAATGAAAACAATTTATAAATGATAAGGTCCAACTAACTAATTGGTTAGTACTAGTCATTTTAATATTGGTTGAATCTAAGCCAATTCTATAGAGGACTCTATGCTTTACTCGTTTATTTCACCCCCTTTTTCATCAATTCAATTTCTAATATGGTATCAGAGTAGGTCCAACCTTATTTCTTAATTTCCCGGCTTTCTGTTTAGATGTTTAGTCTTAGTGGCTTGGTCCGGTGTTGCCAAGTTTTAGGGGGAGAATATTAATTTCAAGTGACAATTGAACAGTCAAAGTCAAATCCCAATTGCACTTGAGGGGGCGTGTTAGAGATTTCACATTGCTAAAGAATAAAAAATGTAAACAATTTATAAGTACTAAGGTCGAACTAACTAATTAGCTAGTACTAGTCATTTTAATATTGGTTGGACCTAAGCCAATTCTATTAATGGACTCTATGCTTTACTCGTTCACTTCACCCCTTCTTCATCAATTCAATTTCTAATATCTCTCATTCAAATTCAGTATATTAGCATCTTAAAACATCAATCTCTAAGCATCTTAAAACATCAATCTCTAACGACCCAAAAGCCAATATATCTAAGAGAAAGCCCTCTCTTCAATTAGCTATGGCCTTCACTGACATATCTTATTACTTTCTCTTCCTAATTTGGTTCTTGACCGCATTTTTAGTCCATTTCTTGATTAAAACATTCTTCAAATCACCTAACCAAACCCACGAGCCGCCAAGCCCGCCAACTCTTCCTCTCATCGGCCACCTCCACCTAATTAGCTCTGTCCTACCCAAGTCGTTCCAAAACCTAGCCAACCGCTACGGTCCACTCATGAAAATCCGTCTCGGCGCATCAACTTGTGTTGTAGCCTCTAATGCTGCTGTAGCAAAAGAAATATTCAAAACCCATGATTTAAATTTCTCTTCTAGGCCTGAATTTGGCTCCTCTGAATATTTCATTTATAGAGGTTCAAGATTTGTCACTGCTCAATATGGTGATTATTGGAGATTTATGAAAAAGTTATGCATGACAAGAATCCTTTCTGTTCCTCAACTCGATAAGTCCGCTGACATACGAGAGGAAGAAAAAGTAAAGCTGGTCGAGTCAGTGTTGAGGTCAGCAAAAGAAGGAAAACCATGTGATTTGAGTAGTGAATTTACTACTTTAACCAATAATACTATTTGTAGAATAGCTATGAGTACAAGGTGTTCAGGCAGTGATAATGAAGCTAAGGAGATTAAAGAATTGGTTGGAACTTGTTTACAACTAGCTGGGAGGCTAGGTTTAGGGGATATTTTAGGTCCTCTGAAGCTATTTGATTTCTCTGATACTGGGAAAAAGCTAACCGGGGCCTTGAAGAAGTATGATAAGTTGGTGGAGAGGATAATAAAGGAACATGAAGAGAAGGCTATGAAAGGTCTTGTGGGGGAAAAGCAGGATTTAATGGATATTTTGTTGGAAATATATAAAGATCCTGCTGCTGAAATCAGGTTATCTAAAAATGACCTCAAGTCTTTCTTGCTTGTAAGTTCATTCTCTTAACCAACTTCCACATGCATATATATGCAACACTTTCCTCATTAATATGAATCAACTACTCTATATATATGTGTAGTCAATTACTATAGCCTACAATTATCACTACTCACTATATTTGGCAGTTTCACTGGAAAAATATGAATCATTATAGCCTCATGTACTTGTGAGTTATTGATATATATATATATGTATGTATACATATATAGGAAAAAAAAAATTTAGTATTAGGGAAAGGGGAATTTGAACTCGAGTTTCTTGTCTAAATGGCATATGCACTTATTAAATCATACTGTGCAATTCTAGAATAATCTTTTTAGAAGGCCAAAATCATTTCTCATAGTTATTACAATATAACAGCTGCTTGTAATAATTATTTTCTACTTCAAAATTATATAGAATACTACTAAAAAATTTCAATCCAACAATTTTATTTTTTTATTAAAATAAAATTAAAAATAAAGACATAAAAATATTTAAAACAAAAATTATTTATATGCTTTTAAGTGATTAAACTCACCCTTACAGTCGATAATGAAGTATATACATCTGGTCTGGATTATTTTTTTTTCTTCTGTACTAACGGATTATAATTATATATGTATTCAGGATCTATTCTTTGCAGGCACAGACACATCGTCAGCAGCAATGCAATGGGCAATGGGAGAGCTTATCAACAACCCAAGGGCATTCAACAAACTTAGAGAAGAGATTAACACAGTTGTGGGACTAAACAGGCTAATCAAAGAATCAGACGTCCCAAATCTGCCTTACCTTAGAGCAGTGATTAGAGAAACTCTAAGGCTTCACCCATCAGCACCTTTAATCATTAGAGAATGTGCAAAAGATTGCAAAATAAATGGGTCCATAATTAAGGCCAAAACTAGAGTTCTTGTTAATGTGTTTGCAGTTATGAGAGACCCAGATTCCTGGACAAACCCAGATGAATTTTTGCCTGAAAGATTTATGGAAAATTCTGATGAGAAAATTGGAGAACATCAAATGGAATATAAAGGTCAGAATTTTAGGTACCTTCCCTTTGGCAGTGGAAGAAGAGGTTGCCCTGGTGCTTCACTTGCTATGTTGGTTATGCATCCAGCTATAGGAGCAATGGTTCAGTGCTTTGATTGGAAAGTTAAGGATGGTGATAATAATAATAAGGTTGATTTGACCCAAGGTCCTGGATTTGCTGCAGAAATGGCTAAGCCCCTTGTGTGTTACCCTATTCAACATATCAGTTCATTTAATTAATTAAGAGTTATTTGCACGTCAACTAAGACTAAATTAATTCTTCAAATAGATTCAAGGATGCTAATAAGACTATACATTTAAGTATTATCGTCCATGCAAAGTACGTACTATCGTAGAATTTCCGAAGTAGGTGGCGAGCTATCTAATTAATATTGTTTATGGGGGCGGCTGTGTCACTAGCTAGTTGTTTGTTGCGTGTAGTTGAAAAGTTCTGTAAATGTTTGTATTTGCTCATGATTGGTGTGAATAATTAATTTTTCGTAGTTATATATATATATCTTTTTTATTTTTTTTTTAATTTGTTATATAATGTGATTAATCAAAACTTAGACATATTCAACACAAAGATGAGATGAGCAACTCCATTAATATCGTGAAATTAATAACCAAGTTGGATGGGTATATACGTAATCAATATGATAATAATACACTTAAAAAATATGGATAAATAAGTCATTAAGTAAAACATCCATATCTTTAAAATATTTTAGAATTAGAAATGACTAGGCCTTCACACTTTTCATTTCTTTGGAATTGGATAGGAATTCTTTAATATAGTTTGTGTTTTCATAATTTTTTTATTTGAGCACAGTATAGAGCACTGTTATTTTATATTTTATTAAATCATATGTATAAGGTAAATCATTCAATATTATAATGTGTTATGAAATTATTTAATTAAGCTTTCCTGACACAGTTTAATCAAATTTTAATTTTTAATCGTATACACTTTATATCTACAAGTATATGTTAAAGCAATTGGGAGGCCAGAGTACCGTATAGTCCTATCACTTTTTTTTTCTTTACCACCGGCACTAGAAGTCCAAAACAATTGGGTAAATTTCATCCACGCCCTTTAAATTAAATTATCCATTAAGGTCAATTATAGTTTTTCAACTTGAAAATATTATTTAAAAATTCTTGAATTTTTATTAATGATAATTTTAAAATATTTTCATTCAACTTTTATTAGAACTCTAATGAAAAGCAAATGCGATAATTTTGTTAAGCAATTTTTTAATATTTTTATGTCACATTAGAATAATCTGTAACTCTTTCTCTCTCCTACTCTCTCTCTCTAAATTTTCTTTTTCTTTCTCCCTTCTGCCAAATAGTACACAAATTAAAGCTGCCATTTTTTTTTTCAGACTAAGACTCATTTGTGTCATTTCAGAAAATTCCACCATCAAATTGTAATATAGAATTCGAGTACAAATTTTCGAATCAAAATTTAAGAGAATGTGTCTGTGGCGTTAGTTTTGGGAACCGATGAATTAAAAACCCCACCTCCAGCATCCTCTAAGCATCATCATCACCACTATCTTCTAGCACAAGCATTGGTGAATCTAGATGCCATGAAACATTGCAGGAGTTTACTTTATGTTTGGTAATATTTTGTAAATAATTTTGGTTTTCAATAGGAAAGGAGAAATTAATTTGATTATAATACACAACCCTAAGCTAAAAGTATATGAGAGTATGATATGCAAAGAGAGGTAGGAAACTCCAGAAGTTTAAACCCTACAAATGTTAAAAAGAAAAAAAAAAAAAAAGAACCTAATTAACACTACTAGAAAAATGGGATTAGCGATTACAATAATTAATTGCTAAATAAATAGTGACTACTTTGCGACTACAAGACATAGCTACTATTTTCCTAATGACTAAAATTTTTTAGTGACAAATTAGTCATCAATTAGCTAGTTGTTTGTTGTGTGTTGTTGAAAAGTTCTGTAAATGCTTGTATTTGCTCATGATTGGTGTAAATAATTAATTTTTCGTAGTTACATATATATCTTTTTTATTTGTTTTTTTAATTTGTTATATAATGTGATTAATCAAAAACTTAAAAAAAAAAAAAAACATATGCCACACAAAGATGAGATGAGCAACTCCATTAATATCATGAAATTAATAACCAAGTTGGATGGTTATATACGTAATCAATATGATAATAATACACTTAAAAAATATGGATAAATAAGTCATTAAGTAAAACATCCATATCTTTAAAAATATTTTAGAATTTGAAATGACTAGGCCTTCCCACTTTTCATTTCTTTTGAATTGGATAGGAATTCTTTAATATAGTTTGTGCTTTCATAATTTTTTCATTTGAGCATATTACAGAGTACTTTTATTTTATATTTTAATAAATCATATATATAAGGCAATGAGAAAAAAAAATGGTTCATCAATCTAATAAGCTCTAGGCTCAGATGTTTGTCATCAAAGCCAAAGCCCAAGAACAGAGACCTAAATCAGGCAAGCCCAGACAACTCACTCACTCCCACCAGAGTTTGTGAAGCCTTCCCAAGGCTTCCACCTTGCTTCTACCCAAAGTGACTCCCTAGCAAGCTATCTTTTGTGTAGCTGAGAGCTGCTGGTGCAGATATCACATCAATTGTCAAAAGAATTACTTCTAGCCAGCTTACCCCTGAGCCCTAACATACTTCCTCACCTAACACGTCCCTAAGGATAAGACAGGTGCCCATGTACCCACCATCCCTATACTAATCACCCCAATCAGGGATATACTCTGTTAGGAAATACACTCTCTCCTCTAAAAAGGCATCTAATCTTGTCCCATGTATGCCATACAAAAGAGAGAAATGAATACATAATTCAAGTAGACTAAACTCTACATTTTCTCATCTCCTTTCTATCACTAGATCCTCTGAAGAGAACCCTCCTCTCCTCTCCTTTCTGGTCATCGGTGAAGCATCATTATTGACTTGAGCGTCACCTCTTAACTATATTCTCTTCCTTGTAGGCTGTATTTTCAAGGTCCATCACAAAAGATATAACTCATTTAATCTTATTTGATCAAGCTTCGATCAAGTTGGTGTCATTTGTGCGAAATGCTGGCTGATCTTTTGTATTCACCATCCTCGTTCCTTTTATTCCTCTAAAGATAATAGCATTTTCTTTCCTTTCTTGGCCAAAGAACCTTTGCTCCCAAGGGAATATACTTGCTTGCCCAAAAAAAAAAAAAAAAAAATCTAAACCCATTAGCTAGAAAACACACAAATCTCTTTTCTTTCATTATGATTAATCCTGGTGATCATGAATCTTTGAGTCCCCTCAACCTAATGCATTCATCCCCTCCACCTAGAGACCTCTAAACATCAACCCCCATTGACCTCAACACCTCACTCCAACTCCTCCTTTCTCAACATAGCACTCTGGACCTAGTCACACCCTCTGAACCTTAATAACTCAAACCTTGTCCCTGCTTTATAGCTAGTACACACTATAGCAGCACTCATGCGAGCATCTCAATAGTAAACCCCATTGAACCAAAACCTTACTCCAATCCCAGAAACCACCCCTCGGAGGAATGTAGCCAGAACCTTGGTGTATGAGAAGCCATCACATGAAGCTCTTGGAGTGGTAAAGGGTCAGTTAAAAGAGCAGGGAACTGATAGGAAGTTGAGATCAAAGATATCTAGTGGGCAAAGGTGACTCATCAGGAAAAGAAGGAAGTATTGATATCCCACCTCTTAGAGAAGGATCTAGACATGCGCATAAGATAGGGTCTCATACAAGAGATAGAGAGCGAGAAAGGAGAGGAGAACGTTCACATTAATCTAATAGGAGGGATGTTGATAAGAGAAAAGGAAGAAGTGATGCGAAGGAATAAAGGTCTAGGGATAGAGGAGACCCTGACAGGCATTCTAAAAGAAAATAGCGAACAAGAGGGGAATGTTCCATTAGAAGATCTCCCCCACAAAGTAGGGATAGGAGATCACTAGAAGTTAATAGTAATAATTGGAGATGAGTGAAAGAGATAAGGGAGGTGGTAGAAAAGTTCCTCAAGGAGATGAATCAGGGTCATAATAAGAAAGGTATGGACAATACCCTAATGTTGGCCCTAAGATCCCCTTTCATCAGATCTATCAGAGATTATCTGATGCCCAGCAAGTTCAAACTGCCTACTCTAAAGAAGTATAATGGTGAGAAAGATCCCTAAGTCCACATCATAGATTATAAACATGCGGTTGAACTTTAAATCACTGAAGAAAAAGTTTTATGCAGAGCATTTAGGGGGTCTTGGAAGGAGCAATGACCAGATGGTTTAACAACCTAAAAGAGGGGAGCATTCGCTCTTTTATGGAGTTTGCCAAGTGTCTCATACACAGTTTCGTTTCTAGCATCTTTGTGGAGAGAGTCCTTAAGGGACTAAATGGCACACTTTAATAGGAAAGCTTTAAAAGTCACTCATCTAAACTAAACTAGACTTGTGGAAGCTCTGCAAAATGGAACCTCCCATACAAATTACCTCAAGGCACATTGTCATCATGCTCCTCATATATTGGAAGATGCGACGGCCTTAGCTTAGAAGTATATATGCTAGGACGATGCTTTAGCTTTTAGTCAGATGATGAAGCAAAGAAGGGTGGATTTCATTCATAAAAAGGAGACAAAATTGAAATGGGAGGACAAGCCAGATAAGAAAGGAGAAGAAAAATCCTCAAGGAGGAAAAGAAGAAGGGTTAAAGTAATAAGCCTCACTCCGACTATGACCTAAGAAAGTTCACCCTAGTTAATGCCAGTTTTGCAAAAGTCTTCATGACCTTCAAGGATTAGAACATATGGGCTTGCCCCAAGCCTATGGTAGCACAACCAAAAAGAAGAGACCATAGTAAATACTGTCTCTTCCACAACACCAATAACTATAACACCAATGATTGTCGGCAATTGATTGAAGAAATTGAGAGATTAATCAAGCAAGGCTATTTGGAAAAGTTTGTGAGAAGGGATGAAGGGGACATAAGGCTATTTGGAAAAGTTTGTGAGAAGGGATGAAGGGGACATTGGGTGAAGCTCCAATTAGTAATAACTGTGTGAAGACCCTGACTAGGTGGAGAGAATAACTTGAGTATGTTTACTGCAATGGGTCAAGAGTCAAAATAAAAAGATCAGATGGAAGTGCCCTTCGCACCCCACATGTTGATCCATTGGTCATCCAAGAGGTAATCGCGGATTATGTAGTGAAAAGGATCTTGGTTGATGAATGGAGTTTGGTCAATTTATTAATGGTGGATGTGTATGCGAAGATGGGATTTCACTTGACGGACTTAGAAGAAGTAGGCAATCCAGTTTGCACCCTAGATGAAAGTAAAGTCCTATCGATAGGGGTAGTGAAACTCCCATTCACTATTGGCATAGCCCCTGAGAGTGTCACTATGATGGTGACCTTCATTGTAGTCAAAATACCTCTAACCTATAATGTCTTACTAGGTAAACCATTATCATATATGACTTTGATGCCTCCATAAATATCAGACACTTGAGAATATAGGTTTTGAAGTTAGACGGAGGAGAGTTCTGTGTCTATGGTATCCAAGATAGGCAAGAAGAAAAGCTGAAAAGAAAAAAGTTGAAGAAAGGTTTGGCTGCGGTTCAAGTCGAAGAAGTGGCAATAGTTGAAGTGGCTACATATATTCTAGAGCAGTGAACCAAACCAATCGATAAGTTAGAAAGGCTTCTAGCAAAGGAGAAGGAGCCAAAAAAAAATTTTATTGATAAACTCTTCTCTGGAAGTTAAGCAGAAGAAACATACACATTAGTTCTTGAGAGAACATGTCTTTAATTTTGCTTGTCTTCGACAGAGATAGGGGGAGTAAGCCCTAAGGTAATAATGCACTAGTTGAATGTAGATCCTACCTGCAGACCAATCAGACAAAAGAAGAGGTACTTCAATCTAGAATAGCAAGTAGTAATTGATCAGGAGATGGACAATTTGATGAAGACAGGGTTCATAAGAGAAGTACAATATCAAGAATGGCTAGCAAATGTGGTGTTAGTCAAAAAGGTGAATGGAACCTATAAGATGTGTGTAGACTTCACAAACTTGAACAAAGCCTATCTTAAGGATTCCTTCCACTGCTTATGATTGATAAGCTCATAGACTTAATAGAAGAGTACGACTATTTGTCTTCTTTAATTACAAAGCAAGGATACCATTAGATCAAGAAACACCCAGATGATGAGAAAAAGACCTCATTCATAATGGACGAGGGTATCTATTGTTATGTATTAATGCCTTTCGGCTTGAAAAATGCTAAGGCCACGTATCAACAGTTTGTGAATAAAATGTTCAAGGAACAGTTAGGCAAAAACTTAAAAGCATATGTTGATGATATGATAGTAAAGAGCAAAAGCATCGAAGACCACCTCTATGATTTGGCCAAAGTGTTAGGGGTGATGAATGAATACGGGATGAATCTTAACCCCAAGAAATGCACCTTCTTCATCTAGGGAGGTAAATTTGTGGGGTGTATAGTGAGTGAGAAGGGAAGATTGAGCCTAACATTGATAAAGTAAAGGCTATTGAGCCTGACATTGATAAAGTAAAGGCTATCTTGGACACGACGGCCTCCAGGAATGTGAAGGAAGTGAAAAGATTGACAAGGTGAATAGGCGTATTGAACAGATTTATATCTAAGTTAGTCGAAAAATATCTTCGCTTCTTCAAAAAGTTAAGGAAATCCCAAACCTTCGAATGGACAGAGGAGTGTTAGGCCCCATTTGAAGGGTTAAAAGCCTTTCTAAGTTTGGAGCAAATCCTAAGAAGACCCTTGCTTGGCAAAGAACTATTGATATACTTATCTGCTTTGAATCAGGTGGTAAGTTTGGTAATGATCAGGGAGGAAGGCACAATTCAAAAACCAATTTACTATTTCAACAAAGTTCTTTAAAAGGTAGAGCTAAATTATCTCCCAATCAAAAAGCTGACATTTGCTTTGTTTCTCTCTGCTAGGAAGTATAAAGTATACTTGTAACCACATCAATGAGTGGTAGTCATAGACCAGTCATTGCAGCGAGTGCTTTATAAGCTAGGGACTTTTGGAAGAATGTTATGTTGGTCTATGGAGTTGGGGCAATATGGTTTGCAATACTGAGCCAGATCAGCGATTAAGGCTCAAGAATTGGTAGACTTTATATTGGAGTGCTCCTTCAACCTTGAAGAGAAAATGAAAGATGAGAGCCCTGAAGGGGTGAAGCACATGAAGCAACCATCAGCACAATTAGATCTTCATTAGGAATTATTTGTAGATGGGGCTAATAGTAAAAAAGGTAATGGCATAGGTATTGTGCTTAAAAGTGCTCAAGAGTTTTCACTTGAGTATGCATTAAGATTAGACTTTGAAGCTACCAACAATACTGTAGAGTATAAAGCTATGATCCAAGGGTTGCTGTTCGCTGATTGACTTCGCCTAGAGCAACTTAAAGTGTATAATAATTCCCAGTTAGTGGTTGGATAGATAAAAGGAGAGTTCAAGTCTAAGGAGGTGAGTATAGCCAAAATATTTGTAGAAGATGAAAGAGGTTATCCAAAAAATGAAGAATATAAGAGTCAGGCTGCATTTCCAAAAAATCCATAAAGAAAGGAATTGTAGAGTGGATAGCCTTATAGCAAGCTAGTTGTCTCTCTTCCTATTGAACTCCCCAGAGGATATATTTGGGTACACTGGCCTTTTCTAGCATCAAAGAAGCAGAAGAGGTCATGGAAATAGATGAAGAGCCAAGCTTATTAGATCACATCAAGCTCCATTTGGGCAAGGGGAAATTGTCTGAAGTTGACTAGGAAGCTAGGAAGATCAAGTGAAGAAGCACCCACTTTCCCTTCACAATGGGATCCTATATAAGAGGGCTTATTCTCTTTTTTTGGTTGAGATACCTAAAGTCAAGCAAAGCTGAGTACATCCTGCAAAAGATACACGAATGCTCTTATGGCAAGCATGTTAGGGGAAAATATTAGTAGCAAAAATAGTAAGACAAGAGTACTATTGGCCGAGAATGAAAAATGATGTCGTGGCTTTTATTAGAAAATGCCTTTCATGCCCAAAATTTGATAATAGAAAGCATGTCCTAGCATTCAAACAGGTTCCTATTTCTAACCGCTGGCCTTTAGCTAAATTGGGATGGATATAGTGGGGTCCTTTCTAGTAGAATCAGAATAGAGGAAGTTCCCCTTAGTAGCAGTGGAATACTTTACTAAATGGGTTGAAGCTGAAGTATTGGCCATCATCACTACAGAAAAAGTAATTAACTTTTTATGGAGAAATGTTGTATACAAGTTTGGCGTTCTATACTAGTTCATCAACGATAATGGAAAATAGTTTGATAATGCCAAAGTTAGAGCCTTTTCCTTAGGACTCCAAATCAGGCAACACTTCTCATTTATAGCCTATCCTCAAACAAATGGTCAGGCAAAAGTGACTAACCAAAACATATTTCAAGGACTCAAGTGAAGGATGGATAGATATGGCCAAAGCTGGATAGACGATCTGCACCACGTACTATGGGCATATAGGACTACTCCGAGTTAACCAATAGGAGAGACTTTCTTTAACCCGACCAATGGCACTGAAGCCATAATTCTAGTAGACATTGGCCTTCCTAGTGGTAGAGTCAACTATTATAAAGACAAAAATAATGATTAAGCCTGAAGAATTGACCTAGACCTTTTGAAAAAAATTAGAGATTTTGCTAACAATCGAATGATAGCTTACAAACATCGAGCTGCCAATCACTTCAATAAAAAAGTAAAAAACAAAATGTTTGGCAAAGGCAACTTGATGATGAGATTCCTAGAGGCCATAAGGAGGCACGAAGGTACGGGCAACTCTTATGTGGAAAGGACCATCTAAAGTGCAAAAGGTCATAGGCCTTAGCAAACTTGTAAGAATGAAAGGTGTTAAAGTTCCCTACTCTTTGAACATCCAACACTTAAAAATGTACTACCATTGAAAGCAATAAAAAAAGTATAGTTCAATGAGAGAAGTCTTCACACGAATGAGGATTCTTAAAGATCTATCCCATCAAAGCTATACTTGTGGCAAACACCAAGGCTTTCGCTAAAATGGTGATGTAACCTAAGTATAAGCCCCTAAAACAAATTTGAAACCTCACAACCAGTGAGATGGTCTTTTCAAATGAGAAGTGAAAGCCTTATTAATCCAAGCAAGCTGCCTTACAAACAGTGAGATGAGCTTTTCAAATGAGAAGCGAAAGCCTTGGTAAATCCAAGCAAGTTACCTTACAAATAGTGAGATAAGCCCCTCAAACTAGAAGCAAAACCTTGGTAAATCTAGGCAAACTACCTCGTTAATAGTGGGATGAGTTTCTTGAATAAGAAGTGAGGACCTTAGTAAATATAGACAGAAAAAGTCAGCTGAAAGGTGAAGAACATTAAGTGAACCCTTAAGGAAAAGTTTTAAAGAAGCGAGTGAGGTCGAGAAACCATAGTAGGTAATTATAAAGAAAAACTAAGTTATAAAGCAAAAGCATGGGTTTTGCTCCTCTCATTTTGTTCACCATACTGAAAAGCTGTTCAATAAAGACTTACTGTTCAATGAAAAGTTTGGAGAAGTCTAAAAGATACTCATATGTAAGTAATGATCTAACTCCAACAAATAAGAATACAAAAGACAGAGATAAGGAAGCAAAATGTTTCTATTCATTGTAAAGAGTTATACAAAATAAATTAAAAAATATATGCACATATATGGCCCTAAGAGGCTGGATCTTCAAAAGGACTAGGGTTAACTAGTACAATAGCAGGAGCATCAGCACTCATCAGAGGCAGATCATTTTAGGAAGTTGGCCTAATAGTAGAGTTAGGCTCAATGAGCTGTGGTTTGCCACCACTTGAGGGGACTTTATCTTCATCCCCTTCACCTTTACTGGAAGTCTATGAAATAGGAGAAGTTGGCACATCGATCTCTTTCTCCCAAAGGGAAGTCCTTAGGCCAAGGCACGTCTTCACCCCCTCAATAGTTGGCTCCTGATACTTAGAGATATTAGGGGTAGGAGATTCTTCAGCAACTTCCAATTCCACCACCACTTGCAATACTCCAGGAAAGTTCTTCATTGCATCGTGAAGGGCGTCATTGTAATATTCAGTAGCAATATTGTAAGTATGGTAAGTGATGATATCATCGAAGTTCTTAGACTGCATGAAGTCTCTCAAAGCCCTCCTCCTACCATCCTCAACTTGTATGACCTTTTCTAATGTAATCTTGGTTCTATCAGAAGCTTGCTTATACCCAAATTATGTGATTTAGAGATCCTGTTAGGTGTTCTTTATGTCTTTGCGAAGAGGAAGAATCTCCTCAACTTCTTTAGCAAGCTCCTCATTACTCTTCTTCAACTTCTTTAGTTGCACGTTGCAGTCAGCAATGACCTTTCCTTTATCAATCACTACCCCAGCCAAGTCCTTTGCTTCCCCCTCGTTGTTCTTTGCCTTTGCCTCTACCTATTCTTCCATGCCTTTATTGTTAGCAACTCCTCCTCCAGTTTGGAGCAGAGCTAATGCCTTTCCTCCATAGACTGCTTGGCATCCTCATAATGATCTCTTAGAAGACCAAAGTCGATCCTCAGGATTTTAGCATTAAGGACCATATGCAAAGAACAAGTTACAGTGAATGAGAAGTTAGAACATAAGCGCATACAATAGCAAAAACAAGGGTGAATAAGATATACCTTTTCTAGCAAAGTCTCTTGCCTGGTCAGTGTGTTTGAGACTGACCCAAAAAGATGAATTAGGGCTAGACATGGGAAGGCTAACATAGCCACTGCTACTGCACCCCTGACTCAGTGCCATTTTGATCCTCTAGTAAGAGCTTACCCGCTTCTATGGGAGTAACACTCACCATAATAGCCTCCATAAGCTCTTCCACCTTTCACTTCTTCGACGGTGGGCCAAGCTTTGCCACCTCAAGTTGCTGAGTAGAAGACCTTGTGACATCCTCTGCCTTTGACGTCATAGACTAGGGGGGCAGAAGAAGCACTCTTGGGGTTTTATAATGATTAAAGTCCCCTACAGTTAGCATTTTCTTTAGTAAACGAGGGGGAGAGGGATCCGCTCGAGCAGGTGCCTCCAGAGGGTTTATCCTTTGAATAGTATCCAGACCCTTCACAGAAGCCTCTGCCAAGGCATGGGAACAAAAGAAGAGGTAGAAGTCACTATTGTAAGAGCTTCTCTCAGAGGCATAACAACAATAGTAGTACTCGCTATATTAATAGGAGTTGAAAAAGAGAAAGAAAGAAGTTAGAAATGAACGACGAATCCTAGAAAAAAAATAAAGGAAAAAAAAGAAATTTACCTCTAAAAATAAAATTTTTTCTTTCATCACTGTCTTCACGGTCGAATGATAGAGGGCTTTAAGAGTGGACACATTAGGCAAAGAAATCCTTCGCTCTTCAATAAACTTTTCCTAAGTCACCACCTCCTCAGCACTGGGGGGCCTCCCAAGTATTATTCTTTGACCATTTTAAGCGAGCCTTCCTAACTACTCTAGGATTCACAGTAGGAGAGGACAAAGAAGGGAAGGAAAGAAGACAAAGATTATCTGCTCCTACTTCAATCGCAAAGTTAAAGTCCTTCACTATTTGAGCCAAACGAGTCTTAAATTCAGCGTCGGAGACATCCCCCAACTGCTTTAGCCTCTCCACCCTTTGTGAAGTATGAGCAATGGCATCGAAGACACTAGGCAGTAAAGCACCCTTCGTCTTGACCTTTAGAGGAGGAGGTGGAGGAAGCCTTTTTCCTTTCCTTATAGCCGGTGGAGGAGGTGGAGAGGGAGGGGGAGCCCTACTAGATTTAGGTATCAAAATTCCCCTCTGAGCAGTAGGCTGATAACAGGTGTAGCAAAGGCTTGGGTCGAATGAGCTATTCTCTGCATAACATGAACTTGAGGGTTAGAAGCCTTGACAATCCTCCTTTGGATAACATGTGTCACCCTTTTACCCTTTGCACTCAGCTAAACTCCCTCCGCCTAAGTTATATGAGGACTTTTTTTGATAGGAATATGCTTTGCTGACCCTTCATTAGATACAGTTGCTGGCTTAGGGTCAAAATTTGACTAAATGCGAAGCTGAAGCCTCCCTGTGCGAGGATTAAGCATTAAGAGCTAGGCAGTGGAAATAAAAATTCTGGGGGATACTCCTTTAGTCTTCTTCATAATATCCTAATAATGCTCAGGATTCTTTGCCTTTACTGTATTCAAAAAAATAGAAATGTTAGTAATGCAAGTAAAGACCCATCACTCTTCACCAATGCTAAAGAAAAGCTCAGACTTGAAAAATCACCTTGGACATCCTATAGCAGAAGCTTGGGGGTTGGAAGTCTATAGATGTTTCTCATATAGATGAAGCCCACCATCTTCTCAACATCATAAAAGAAGGCTTGGTAGATGAGGGTCTTTAAGTCCTTTTTTTCATCATTTGTTAGCTTATCAAGCTATTCTGCAAGGCCTTTGATTAGTTTTAAGAAATGACCAGAGAAGCCAAATCTTAGAGACTTGATGCCTACGTCATTAGTGACCTTTACCAAAGTGAACTTGTACTTTTAATCCTTCACTTTGTTCTCTTTCCCAAGAAAGAGACCTCAAAGGTGCCTAGTGGAGGTCATTTATACCCCAGGCGACCTTTGGGCATTTTGGATCATGAAGAAACACTAGAACAAGTAGGCAGTAGGATGGATGCCATGGGCAGAGAAGATGACTTTGAAAAAATGCATATCCCTTATCAAGTTGGGAGTCAATGTCATAGGATTTACTTTAAGGTGGTTGAAGCACTCCATTTTAAAGTCAACGGGAGGAAAAAGAAGATCAACCTCTAACTAGTGGTAAAAGATGACATAGTGTTAATTATCCTTGGGGAGAGCTGCTTTAAGGTCACTAGAATAAAACCAATTGCTATTGTCCAAGTTCTCACTGAAGATGAGAAACTCAGAAGTTTTGCCTAAGGGTGCAATTGCCCCCCATACTTCCTTCATAATCTTTTAGTAGTGGGCAGAACTGCCCTAGTCTCTCATGGGAATGTTTTCCTTCTTGGGGCTATTAATGAAGGAGAAAGAGGAGGAAAAAGAAATGGACATTGAGAAAGCAAAGAAAATTAGGGCACAGAGAAAGTAAGGGAATGAGAAGATGAAAAGAACAGATAGGGGCTCTAAAGTGAGAAGCCAGGAGGTATATATAGAGAAGTCCCCTTGATAACCATTAGCGCAATAATTAGGAGCATTATAAGGTGGTTTAAATTTAAAATTCCTGAAAAACCATACTGGTTATAGTGACACGTGGCCATGCATAGTAAACAAAGAGACGTGCATTTAATGTATGTTTCTGTCAGCCATCCATGCATTAAATGACTCTGCGATTGTTCACCTACCCTATGTAGACCCACCAAGCAAAGATCTTTAGCCAATTAGATCTCTTCATTCCAACGAAGGCTTTTGTCTAATAGAATCACTTTGCCTAAGTGAGGACTTCCCATCCAGCTGAACTCTTCAACCCTGCGAAACCTTTCCTTCATTAGATAGCCTTTGACGAGAGTAACTTGGTAAAGGATCTCTGTTGCCCTCAATGATAACGGTGACTTCATACAACTACTTTTGACCTCAACAACAGAGTGATTATTAACGAATTATTTCATTAGAGGCTCTTTCTTTTGCCCTCACCTTAGTGAAATAAGGGCAACCTATGATGAGAAATAAAAATGGCTCATCAATATAGTGGACTCCCTAAGCTAAAGCCCCATCAACACTCTAGGCTGTGACGCTTATCATTGAAGTCGAAGCCCAAGAACAGAGACCCAAATCAAGTAAGCCCATATAGGTCACTCAGTCCTACCAAAGTCTATAAAGCCTTCCCAAGGTTTCCACCTTGCTTCTACCCCAATGACTTCCTAGCAAGCTATCTTTTGTGTGGCTAAGAACTTTTGGTATAGATGTCACATCAATTGTGAAAATGACTACTTCTAGGTAGCTCACCCTTGAGCCTTTACACAGTCCCTTACCTAACATGTCCCTAATGACAAGACATGCGCCCTCTATCACTGTACCAACTACCTTGATTAGAGACATGCTCTATCAGAAAATACACTCTCTCCTTTAAAAAGGCATCTAATCTTGTCCCATGCATAGCCATACAAAAGAGAGGAATAAATATATAATTCAGGTAGATTGAACTTTGCACTTTTTCACCTGCTTTCTATCATTAGAAAATTCTCTAACTAGAGAAGAGAACCTCCTCTCCTCTTCGATCATCGATGAAGCATCATTACTAAGTTGAGCATTAGAGGCCGTTTGCCAAGCACAAAGCCTGACCCTCTTGATCGTATTCTCTTTCTTGCAGGCTGTATTTTCAAGACTCATCACAGAAGATTCAACCCATTTAATTTTATTTCATCAGGCTCTGATCATAAGGTAAGTCATTAAATATTGTGATGTGTTATGAAATTATTTAATTATGCTTTCTTAACATAGTTTAATTAAATATTAATTTTTTAATCATATATACTTTATATCTACAAGTATATGTTAAAGCAATTGGAAGGCTAGAGTACCATATAGTACTATTATTTTTTTTTTTCTCTACCATGCACCAACACTAAAAGTCTAAAATAATTAGGTAAATTTCATCCATGCCCTTTCAATTATCGATTAAGTTATAATATAGTTTTTCAACTTAAAAATGTTATTTAAAAATTCTTGAATTTTTATTAATGATAACTTTAAAGCATTTTCATTCAACTTCAATTAGAACCTTAATGGAAAGCTAATGTGGCAAATTAGTTAAGCAATTTTTTAATATTCTCATGTCATGTTTGACTAGTCTACAACTCTCTCTCTCTACTTTCCTCTCTTTCTCTCTAAATTTTATTTCACTTTCTCTCTTGCGCCAAATAGTACACAAATTAAAAGCTGCCATTTTTTTTCAAACTAAGACCCATTTGTGTCATTTCAGAAATTCCACCATCAAATTATAATATAGACTTCGAGTACGGTTTTTCGAAACAAAATCAAAGAGAATGCATTTGTGGCGTTAGCTTTGCGAACTGATGAATTAAAAACCCCACCTCCGGCATCCTCTAAGCGTCATCATCACCACTATCTTCTAGCCCACACATTGGTGAATCTAGTTGCCATAAAACATTGCAGGAGTTTACTTTATGTTTGGTAATGTTTTGTGAATAACTTTGGTTTTCAATAGGGAAGGAGAAGTCTGATTATAATACCCAACCCTAAGCTAGAAGTATGTGAGAGTATGATATGCAAAAAGAGATAGGAAACTCCCGAAGTCTAAAACCTAGAAATGTTAAAAAAAAAAAAAAAAAAAAAAAACCCCTAATTAACTCTACCACAAAAATGAGATTGGCGATTACAATAATTAATTGCTAAATAAATAGTGACTACTTTGCATAGCCACTATTTTCCTCATAGCTAAAATTTTTTAATGACAAATTAGTCATCAACGAATAAAGCAATTTTATTCGCTAAATACCGACTACATATGTTAGTCGCTAATCCTAAACATACTATAGACTCAAGGCGGCCATGCAGCTAGCTAGTTTTTTGTTGTGTGTTGTTGAAAAGTTCTGTAAATGCTTGCATTTGCTCATGATTGGTGTGAATAATTAATTTTTCGTAATTATATATATATCTTTTTTATTTTTTTTAATTTGTTATATAATGTGATTAATCAAAACTTAGACATATTCCACACAAAGATGAGATGAGCAACTCCATTAATATCATGAAATTAATAACCAAGATGGACAGGTATACACGTAATGAATATGATAATAATACACTTAAAAAATATGGATAAATAAGTCATTAAGTAAAACATCCATATCTTTAAAATATTTTAGAATTAGAAATGACCCTCTTTTCATTTCTTTTGAATTGGATAGAAATTCTTTAATTAATATAGTTTGTGTTTTCATAATTTTTTTATTTGAGCATAGTATAGAGTACTGTTATTTTATATTTTATTAAATCATATATATAAGGTAATTCATTAAATATTATAATGTGTTATCAAATTATTTAATTAAGCTTTCCTGACATAGTTTAATTAAATTTTAATTTTTAATCTTATATACTTTATACCTACAACAATATTTGGAAGCAATTGAAGGCCAGAGTACCATATAGTGCTATTATTTTTTTTTCTTTACCACCAACACTAAGAGTCAAACAATTGGGTAAATTTTATCCATGCCCTTTGAATTATCAATTAAGGTCAAATATAGTTTTTCAACTTGAAAATGTTATTTAAAAATTTTTGAACTTTTATTAATGATAATTTTAAAGTATGTTCGTTCAATTTCTCTTAGAACTCTAACAGAAAGTTAATGTGACAATTTAGTCAAGCAATTTTTAAATATTTTTATGTCACATTAGACTAGTCCGCAACTCTTTTTTTCTCTATCCCCTTTTTCCTCTAAATTTTCTTTCACTTTCTCTCTTGCGCCAAATAGTAACAAATTAAAGCTGCAACTTTTTTTTTTTTTTTTCAACTTGAGACCCATTTGTGTCATTTCAGAAATTCCACCAGCAAATTGTAAAATAGAATTTGAGTACAACTTTTCGAATCAAAATCAAAACGAATGCATCTGTGGTGTTAGTTTTGGGAACCGATGAATTAGAAACCCCACCTCCGGCATCCTCCAAGTGTCATCACCACTATATTCTAGCCCAGGCATTGGTGAATCTACATGCCATGAAACATTTCAGGAGTTTACTTTATTTTTGGTAATGTTTTGTGAATAATTTTGGTTTTCAATAGGGAAGGAGAAATTTGATTATAATACCCAATCCTAAGCTAGAAATGTGAGAGTATGATATGCAAATAGAGGAAATGTGAGAGTATGATATGCAAATAGAGGTAAGAAACTCCAGAAGTCTAAACCCTAACATATTAAAAAAAAAAATAAAATAAAATAAAATAAAATAAAAGAGAACCTAATTAACACTACCAGAAAAATGGGATTAGCGATTACCATAATTAATCGCTAAATAAATAGTTACTACTTTGCGACTACAAAACATAGCCACTATTTTCCTAATAGCTAAAATTTTTTAGCAACAAATTAGTTGTCGATTAGCGATAAAGCAATTTCAGTCTCTAAATACCGAGTACAGTTTACCGACAGAAATAATTTTATTAGTAAATTTACTAAATTACTAATAGAATATCGATCACACATATTTTTTTTTTTATTAATTACAGACAAACTACTGATAATTTACTAACAAAAAATTACCAACTGTCAAATTTTGTCCCTAAATAAGGTGCAAAAAAATGGCACAAAAATTAGCGACAATACACCGAAAAAATTTTCAGTCGGTAAATTTACTGATAAAAATTTCAATCGATAAATTAGAGAATAAAATATTTTTTAATTTACCAACAAGAAATTTTGAATTTGCTAATCAAAATTTTCATTGGTAAATTTACCGACAAAAATTTTAGTCGGTAAATTAAAAAATAAAATTTTCTTTAATTTAATTTAATTATAAAAACTTTCTAATTTACTAACAAAAATATTTTGTCGGTAAATTCACTGACAAAAATTTCAATTGGTAAATTGAAGAATAAAATATTTTTTAATTTACGGATAAAAAATTTTGAATTTACTGACTAAAATTTTCGTTGGTAAATTTACCGACAAAAATTTTAATCGGTAAATTAAAAAATAAAATTTTCTTTAATTTATTTACAAAAACTTTCTAATTTACCAACAAAAATATTCCATCAATAAATTTACCGATAAAAATTTCAGTCGGTAAATTAGGAAACAAAATATTTATTAATTTACCGATAAAAAATTTTGAATTTACTAACCAAATATTTTGTTAGTAAATTTACTGACAAAAATTTTAGTCAGTAAATTAAAAAGCAATTTTTTTTTATTTAATCAAAAAACTTTTCAATTTACGGACAAAAATATTCTATCGCTAAATTTATTGACTAATATTTTAGTCGGTAAATTATAGAGATTTTTTTTTAATTTACCGATAAAATATTCTGTTGGTAAATAAAAATTTTAAAGGAAAATTTTTCTTCAAAGTTTTGACTAAATTTTTTTAAAATAAATTACCGATATAAATTTAGTCAGTAATTTGTCGGTAAATGAAAATTTTGGAAAGAAATTTTTATCCAAATAATTATTTATTTTTTTTAAAAAATAAATTATTTATAGAAATTTAGTTAGTAATCGATCGATAAATGAAAATTTTGGAAGAAAATTTTCCTTCAAAATTTTCATTTCATTTTTTAAAAAAATAAATTACCAATAGAATTTAGTCGGTAATATCTATTGGTAGATGAAAATTTTGGAGGAAAATTTTCCTCTAATTTTTCATTTAAAAAATTATCAACGGAAATTTAGTTGATAAATAGTGTAAAAAAAAAAGTATAAAAGGGTTATTCTTAATTATTTTTCCCATACTTCTTCTGTTTCTCTTTTCTTATTTTTTTCTTAATTTCTTCTCTCCATTTCTCACAAATAAAATTTCTTTTTCTTTCTTTCTCATTTAATTATTTCTTCATTTTCTTTTTCATCACTTAATATTTCTATACTCTTTAATACTCATATACTTTTTCTTTCTTATTCTTTTTTTTTTATTTTATTTCTTAAATTTCAAACCCTTCAATACAAAAAATCCATTAAATTTATTTCAATTTCTTTATTTTTTAGTTTTTATAATTTATTATTTATATTCCTTAAATTGTTTTATAGCATAAAAAAGTACTAACGTGATTTTTGTTTAAATTAATTATTTGCTATCTTAATTTTAATTTTTTTATTAAATTTTTTATAAAAATTTAGTAAACTAAAAAATAAATTTAATAAATTATTTATCTTACTTTTTCTTTTTTACTCTTACTATTTTCTCTCTTAATTTTAAGTTCATTTCATTCTTTTTATGGTTTTGAAATATAATTTTAATTCATTTTTTTTAACTTAGTAATTTTTTATATTCTTTAAGCTTTCTAATTTATTTTATGACTTTTTATTTCTTAATTTTCATGTTCATTCTAAAAATTTTAATTTTTTAAATTATTATTCCTATTTTTTGAAGAATATGTTTTTTTTTTAAAAATATAATTTTACAGATGGATCAATGACAAAATATTTTATTTTTTAAAATTAATTTACAAAATTACCAATGTATTATTAACAAAATATTTACTTTCAAAAAATATTTATTTAAACTTTACCGATGAATTACCGACTATTTTTTTTATTTTTAAAGAAATAAAAATTTACCGACAGATTACCTACTAAAAATTTAGTCAGTAGATTGTCTCCCTACGTGATATAAACTATTTTACTGATAATATAAAAATAATTTACTGACTAAAATTCTATCGGTAATTACCAGCGGTTTTATATTCAGTCTATAAATTGTGTTACTGACAAGCTAAATACATACTAAATTTTTTTATCAGTAAATAGTTAGTATATATATTACCGACTAAAAAAACATAATTTACAATAAAATTTTTGTCAATAAATTGTACTTATTTATTTATTTATTTATTTTGTAGTGCTTCTTGCCAGTTTCATTATTTTTATTAACATCTTGTGTTCTTGTGTGAAGTATGCTAGTCTCATAAAAAATCACATCTCGACTAATTACAAGTTGCAACTCCTTAGGGTCCCATAATTTGTAACCTTTGACGACATTTTTATAACCCAAAAATATGCATTTCTTGGCTCTTGGTTCTAGCTTTCCTTCATTAACATGAGCATAAGCTGGGCATCCAAATTCGTGCAAAGTTGAATAATCTGCTATAGAGCTTGACCACATTTCTTCTAGGGTCTTGCAATCAATAGCTATAGAAGGAGACTTGTTCACCAAATAACATGCAGTGTTAACTGCCTCTACCTAAAACTGCTTGGGCAAGCCTGCATTAGAGAGCATGCATTAAGCTCTCTCAAGTAATGTCTTATTCATTCGTTCCACCATGCTATTCTGCTGTGGTGTATGCCTCATGGTTTTATGGCGAGCTATGCCTTCATTTACACAAAACTTATTGAACTCATTGCTATAAAATTCCAACCTATTGTCTATCCTAAGTTGTTTGACCTTCATCTTCGTCTACTTCTCCGTGAGAGCTTTCCATTGCTTGAACCTGAGGAATACGTCACTCTTCTGTTTCAAGACATAAATCTAGACTTTTTTTGAATAATCGTTAATGAAAGTTAACATATACCTTGCTCTACTATAAGAAAGAACACTTGACAGGCCCCGCAAGTTTGAATGAATGTAATCAAAAGTCCCTTGTATTCTATGAACTCCAGTGCTAAACTTTACTTTGCTCTGTTTTCCATAAACACAATGTTCATAGAAATCTAGCTTCCCAGTCTGATGTCCACAAAGCAAGCCTCTCTTGCTAAGCTCATCCAGTCCATGCTCACTCATATGATCTAACCTCATATGCCATAAACAGGCCTAGTCTGATTCAAAAATAGAAGAAACCGAGGCTGTTTCTACCATTGTACTTCCTTGTAGGATATACAATCCATTCATTAACTTTCCCTTCATTACTATTAAGGCACCTCTAGAAATTCTCATGACTCCACCTTTAGCTCGATATTTACAATAAAGGGAGTCTAGAATGCTTAATAAAATCAAGTTCTTTTGAAGTTCTGGCACATCCCTCACATCGGTCAATGTTCTCACAATACCATCATACATCTTAATCTGCATTGTACCTTTGCCAACCACTCTATAAGCACCATCATTAGCCATTATAACTTTGTCACCATCAACCTCTTGGAATGTGGCAAATCAATCTCTATTGGGCCTCATGTAGTAAGTACATACCAAATCAAGAATCCAATTTCCACCATCATTGTTGGATGAGACAAAGAGAACATTACCACCATCCAATTCTTCTGAGGCAATAGCTACTCCTCTAAAATCTAAAGTACTTGCTTTATCTTTGTTGATCTCTAAACAATTTCTTTTTCAGTGCCCTTCTTGTTGACAATAATGACATTTATTATTGTTCTTCTTATTTCTATTGCATGACTTAAAGCGATTCCTTTGGAAATTTTTCTTTCATTCCCATTTTCTTCCTCTTACAATTAAACCTTTGCCAGTGCTAATACCACCATATTAGTCATTAATTTTTCTCTTTAGTTCTAAAGACTATAAAGCTGTTTTCACTTCCTCCATTGACAATGAACTTTACCAAAAATTATGATGTCAACGAAGTTGTCATATGGCCTTGGAAAGGAACTAAGAAGAAGAATTGCTTGATCCTTATCATCAATCGCAACATTAATGTTCTTTAAACTAAGAATAATCTGGTTAAAATTAGCAATGTGCTTACGAATGGACTTGCCCTCTTGCATTTGTAAAGTGTATAATTGTTTCTTCAAGTAGAGATGATTATGGAGAGATTTTTTCATATACTGACTTTCTAGCTTTGCCCATAGCTTGTCAATAGTCCTTTCTCTAGAGACTTTTTCTAAAACTTCGTCGCCTAATGATAACAATATTAAACTATATGTTTTTTTTTTCATTAATGCCTACTTTTGAACAGGTGTTAGATCAACTAGCAAATTTGCTTCCTCTTCTAATGCCATCTCACACTCTTGATGTGTGAGGAGTGTGAGCATTTTCACTCGCTACAGGTTGAAATTATTCTTGCCAGTAAATTTTTTGACATCAAGCTTTGTAAATGCCATAGCTCTGATACCCGTTTGTTGTGAAAATATAACCTTGATGGAGAAAATTTAATCATAAAATTTAAGTGGCAACAAATAAGAAGTTCTTTATATTGAGAAAAGAAAAAATTACAAAAAAGAATTCTTATCTCTCACAAAATTCTACTTTTAAAGAATTCCTTTACCTTTGAATTCTTTTGTTTCTATTTGTGAATTGAAATTGTTTTTACAATAAAATAACTCGCGTAATAATAGTTACAAACATGCTAAAAAAATCAAAGAATAAAATTCGTCTTCATTTTAAACCATTAAAAAGAAATGGTTTATATTTTTATCTTAATTTAGATAATAATTTTAAGCCATCCATATATATATATATATATATATATATATATATATATATATATATATATATATAGTGTGTGTGTGTGTGTGTGTGTGTGTGTGTATGTGTGTATTGTAGTTAAGAAATGTATTGTTTCATTTTGAATATGTATAATGAATAATTTATTATATAGAATTCGAAATAAAATAATAAGTATAAATATATATATATATATATATATATATATATATATATATAATAGTATACTAGATATAATAAAAATTTATAGGATATATATGTATTCAAAAAATTCTAAAAAATAGAATAATAAATAGAATATAAAAAATAATAAAATATTTTTGAAATTATTTGAAATAATTAATAAAATAATTAATATAATAAAATATATGTTATATATAATAATATATAATAACATAATAACTATAATAAAATATAATAATTTATTAGTAGTATGTATTAAATAGATATATACTATTAATAAATTAATTTTGAATTTTATTTATTAATTATTATTTATATACTAACTTGCATTTTTTTTTTTATTTTTTTTTGCAGAAGCACTACTACTGAAACCGAACTATTGATGCCTTGATGAAGACAGCCTGCTTTAGGAAGGCTACAAAATAGGTACAAGAACTTCCTCTACGATATCAAGAGAAAGAGGAAGAAAGAGACGTGAATCTCTCAGGAGACTTGGGATGTTTGGAAGAAATACTGGGATTCTTTCGAGCATAAGCAGTTCTCTAAGAAGGCATCTCTAAGCAGAAGTCAGATAAAGGCAGTATAGCGAGTGGACTGTCTAAGCATACTAGAAGGTCTGTCCCTACAGTGGACTATTACAAAAAATTGGTAAGATATCGATTTTTATTATAAATAATTAATTTGTTTCTAATTTTGATACGTACTTTAAAATTCATTTACTTTTTTAAAGTTATTAATTTCATAATTTTTTAGTTACTAATTTTAGTTTCATACTTTTAATTTTTAACAGAAAAATGATCTTGATTGGAACCCTCCTCCTAATGAGGTCTTCATGCGCATCCACAGAGGAAGGAAGAACGACAGAGTTTTGTCAATCAGCACTCCCAGGAAATTCATGTAAGTTTCAATTACCAATTTTTCTATTAAAGTAAATTATAAATTTTGATAATAACTAATATTATATAAAAAAAAATAAGAGGATCTCAAAAACCTCCGCGAACATATGTTGAGCCGGCCTCCCAGATCCATTGAGCCACCTTAGATAGACAAGTTTGATCTATATTTCAAAGTTGTTGAGGACTGGGAGAAGGGATGAGTCTACGAGATAGGTTCTTTGGCTCGATCAATCAGACATCCCTGAGCTAGTTCTTCCTCAGTTTCACTATTGCCACCGTTGCCTACAACTGAGCATATGCAGTAACAGATTAATAGGCAAGTAGCTTAGATACAGGAGGAGATGCAGCAGATGGTCCAGAAGTAGGTCCACAAGCAGGTCGAGTTGCAGATATAGCAGTTCTTCTCATGGTATTTTATTAGTGGTGTTGCTCCTCCTGTTGCTCCTCCACCGGTTTCTATTACTTCTCAGCACCCATCAGCTGAAGATGTTATTATTGCTGCTACTGATACATATATAGTATATTAATTTTTTTAATTAATATCTATTTTATAAAATTATTTTTTCAAATATTTTAAATATTTTTTAAAAAATATACTATCCAATTTACTAGTGGATCACTGACCATTTTATAATTATTAAAAAAATATTTTTCAATGCATGATGAATTACTCACCTTTTTTGTTAATAAATTATTTTTTTAAAACTCTTTATTGACGGATTATTTATTGTTTATTTATAATATTAATTTTAAAGTACTTTCCTTTATTATGAAATTATTTTTTAAAAACTTTAATGACAAAGTACTAACTATTTAGTTATAAAATTATTTTTTAAAATTTTTTACTGACCACTGAGAAATATTAAAATATTAATTTTATTAAAATTATTGATAGATTAGTGACAGATATTGATTATTTAATTCATTTTTTGAATAAAATTACCGACAGCATATTAAGAAATACTGACCGTTATTCCATCAGTATATATATATATATATATATATATATATATATATATATATATATATATATATATATATATATATATATATATTGTAGTCAAGAGATGTATTGTTTCATTTGGATATGTATATAATTTTAGGTCATGCTAGAGCTCCACGAGTGTAAAATGGGTTATTAGGTATTGTTATATGTATATAAGAACTGTGTAATGAAATTATATAAACTTACGCATGAAATGAAATTTATTAAATATGAGTTTAAACATGTGTATGTCTATTGAGAATTGATTTAGTATATTGAGGAATAAGGCTAGTATTAGGAGTGCATTTTGATTTGTAGGTTGACATTAGGCAGATATTGTATGTGCCATATGATGATGGTTTATGTTGCTTGATACCACTAAGGATTGATAGCAGGTATAGGTTTTACAGGTAATTAGTGTCCTTATGGCTATTCATGCAATAAAACAGTCATGGTTCAAAGGTTGGATAGTGACATTGATAATCTAGGTTTTGAGTTTGGCTCAGCATTTATGCTAGGTTACAGATGCAATTAAAGAGAATCAGGATAAACTTGGTTTCTGTTTATTAATTTATTTGTATAGGATGAGAGTTGTGCTTAATCAAAGCACAAATTGGTTGAATCAAGACTTGAAAATATATGTGTAGGTATTTTCGTGTTAACGGAGGTGTAATGTTTAGTAAGAGATAAAGTGAAAAAAAAAAAAAAAAAACAGAGAAAGAGAAATAGAGAGTTGTTGTTGGTCTGACATGACATAAAAATATTAAAAAAATTACCTAGTTGGTTTGCCATGTCAACCTTATGTTATGTCGGAATTCTAATACATGTAGGATGGAAGTACTTTAAAATTACCTGTAATGAAAGTTAGAGGATTTTTAAGTAAATTTTTTTAAATGAAGGTTTAAAATGTATTTTAGTCAATTATTTGAAAGACCATGGATAAAATTTATCCAAAACAATTGAGCAAGAAAGTGTATACATGCATTAATTTAGTGCATGTATATCGTTCTTAATTTATTATACATTTGTGTTCATTGAATAACTGTATTTAATTAGTAATTATAATATGTGTTCATTGAACATGCTGTCTCATGGGTTATTTTCCCCAAACCCCTACGCTTCGCAGCGTTAAACGGGTCTTCCTTGCATGTTTAGGAGGCCATATTACAATTAATTAACTAACTAAATATATAAGAACTTAGAGAAATAATGAAATAGCTAGGTTGGTGGATAGGTTGAAATTCATTATTTTCTGCAAAATTTCTTATCACATATAACGATTTAATTATTTGAAATTCATTAAACCATAAAATTATTTATCTTAAATCTTATTTAGTATAAAAAATTTAATCTCTAGTATCAAGTAATCCTACTTACGTAATCTCATATTTGATAAAATATATTAGTAAATGTAATAAAAAGTGAAATTATTTTAATAAATAAAATATCATAAATAATGAGATTACTAAAAACATAGGGGATTAAGTACTAGATAACATCTATCCTATGGGTTATCTAAACTTTTAATATTATTAAGTTCAATCTAAATTATATGTACTAAACTAGTGTTATTTATTAATATTATGAATTAGTTAAATAATGTTGTGTATCAAATGGATTAAGGGTATTTCCAAAAAGTAATACTACTATTTTTCTATGAGGATTTGAGGTCTTTTAATTATTAATTTGCTATCTCCCTCGTAGACATGTATAAAGTCATTTGTTAACACAAATATAAAATACCTTAAGTTTTGATGGGCAATTTAATATATATATATATATATATATATATATATATATATATATATATATATATATATATATATATATATATATATATATATATATATATATATATATATATATATTGAGAATTTTAACTAAGGGAGAATAATGTTGATACGTGTGATTAAATTATTTGCTCTAAAAAAAGAATTATTTGTGAGGCAATGGTAAAAGTGACAAATAACTTTTTTTTTTTTGGTCCGAACATTATTAATCACATTGACTATGAATTTTGGATTACATCAGTTCGTATATTATACTTTTTTATAGAAATTTGAAACTTATAAAAAATATATATATATATCTTTTATTAATTTATTTTGAAATAAATAAGATCATATTTTGGTCAACTTAATGAATTGTGTGAATTAACTTTAACATATTGAATCATTTCAAATTTTATCTAAATTTAGATAAATTATTAGGAGTGAAATTAAAATTATATATATAAATATATAGAAATCTTTTTTTTATTATTATTATATAAATCATAATTTGATTAGGTAGTTTATACATCTTAATCTTCTTATAGTGATTGATATATATAATTATTAATTAATGTTAGCGTGAAGTCTCACAAACTTGCATGGAAATTTCCAAGCACATAATTATCCTATAAATGCAAGTTCATCATCTCTCCTTTTTACATCCTAATTGATAGAAAATCTCCCTAATTCTCTATTAGCTATGACTTCCATTGCAATGCCCATCAGTGATAATTCCATTTCTGACTACTACCTCCTCTTCTTCATATCACTAATTTCCACATATGTACTATATTTTCTCATCAAGAAATACAAAAACCCTACCACCAAAATCCGACCACCACCGAGTCCGCCATCTCTTCCCATTATCGGCCACCTTCATCTAGTAGGCACAGCATTTCCAAGCTCTTTCCAAAACCTAGCTCACCGCTATGGCCCTCTTATTCAACTCCGTTTATGTTCATCAACCTTTCTTGTTGCTTCTAGTGCTTCCATTGCCAAAGAAATCTTAAAAAAGCAGGATCTAAATTTCGCCTCAAGGTTCGAATTCGGTCCAACAGATTATAATATTTACAGAGGAACAGGATTTATCACAGGTCCTTATGGTGAATATTGGAAGTTTATGAGAAAGCTATGTGTCTCCGAGCTCTTTGCTGGAGCACAACTTAAGAGACTCAATAATATTTGCAAGCAAGAGATTGCAAATCTTGTAAAATCTCTAAAAGAGTGTTCAAGAAAAGGGAATTCTTGTGATTTGAATGTGGAATTAGAAATGTTGACTAATAATTTGTTATGTAAAATGACAATGAGTAAGAGATTCAAGAATTGTGGTGATGATAGTGAAGAAGCTACGAAGATGAGAAAGTTGGTGAGTGAAATAATGAATTGTGGAGCTAAGTTAAGTACGAATGAAGTGTTTGGAGTTCTGAAGAAAATTGATTTGTTTGGACATGGGAAAAAGCTTAAAGATGCACTTTGGAAGTATGATAGAGTAATAGAAGAGATCATGAAAGATTATGAAGAAAATTTAGGAGAAAATGAAGAGAAAGATGTCATGGATATTTTGTTGCTGACTTGTAGGAATACAAATGCTGAAGTCAAGTTAACAAGAGAACAAATCAAGCATTTCATTCTAGTAAGTATATATGCACCTTTTTTTTTTTTTTTTTTTGCAAAGATTAATTACTATATATTGAATTATTAACTAGGGGCAAGAAGAAAGTTCTTTCTATTAGAAAAGCTCTCTTTCTCTCTCTCTCTCCCTCTTTATATATATCTTTCTGTAGTATACTTGATTTATAGATAAACTTAAATTTATAAATGTCAGATTGCTGATTTTTAATCTTGACTGTTGGATAAGATAACTAGTAACGTATTAAATTGGTCATCTAATTTAATAGTAAAGGGTCAATTTAATATATGTATACACACACACACACACATATATATATATATATACACGTGTGTGTATACATATATGTACATATATATATATATGTGTGTGTGTGTGTGTGTGTATGTATGTATGTATATATGTATGTATGGGTGTGTATATATATATATATATATATATATATATATATATATATATATATATATATATATATATATATTACTAATTTTGAATATTATTGTTTTATATTTGAAAAAGAAAAAAATTACATTAAAATATTAATTAATTTTTTTCAAATATAATCAATTTTTACATATTTATGTAATTCAAAATTTTTAACTCAAAAATATATTTTAAAAAGTCAAGACAGGTTAGGTGTATATCTCAACCTAATAGAATTTTAAGTTTGTCTCCTATATATTTATATAAAATTGAATATAATACTAATTTTGAATGTTATTGTTTTGTGCTTGAAAAAGAAAGAATTATATTAAAATATTAATTAAAATTTTCAGATATAATCAATTTTTATATGTTTATGTAATTCAAAATTTTTAACACAAAAAAAAATTAAATTAAATAATCGAGGCAGGTAAGGTATATATATCTCAATTTAATAAAAGTTTAAGATTATATATATATAATACTAAATTTTGAATATTATTGTTTTATATTTGAAAAAGAAAGAATTATATTAAAATTTTAATTAAACATTTTCAAATATAATCAACTTTTATATATTTATGTAATTCAAAGTTTTTAATACAAAAATATATTTTAAAAAATAAAGACAGGTAAGGTGTCTATCTCAAAATTTTTTTATGAACTTAAAAAAAAAAAAATGCAATCTTCATAATCCTGATACATTCTCTCTAGCAAGCTAGCTAAAGATTATTTATTGATAAATTGATCCACATATATGATGTAATTTCATTTTCGTGGAATAATGTTCATTAAAATAATTAATATGATTATAACTTCTAATTTTTAGATAACAAATTGATTGATAGGAGCTATTTATGGCAAGCATTGACACAGAATCAGCAGCAACACAATGGGCCATGGCAGAGTTAATTAACCATCCAAAGGTTTTCAACAAGCTAAGAGAAGAGATTGAATCAGTTGTGAGTTTGAACAAAAGGTTAATCAAAGAATCAGATATCCCAAATCTTCCATACTTGCAAGCCATAGTTAAAGAATCCCTAAGACTACACGCTCCAACACCAATCATATTTAGAGAATGCACAAAAGATTGTAAAATCAATGGCTATGATATAAAGGCCAAGAGTAAAATGCTGATCAATGCCTATGCTATAATGAGAGATCCTGACACGTGGCATGATCCTGATGAGTATGTACCTGAAAGGTTTTTGGTGAAGTCCACAGGAGGTTTTGATCAATCTGAGATGGAAATGAAAGGGCAAGATTTTAGTTATCTTCCATTTGGAGGGGGGAGAAGAATATGTCCTGCTTCAGCACATGCTTATTCACTTATGCATTTTACAATTGGAGCTTTGGTTCAATGTTTTGATTGGAAAGTAAAGAATGGGGAAAGAATTGAAATCAAACTTGCCAATGGGTACTCTGGAAATATCGCTCCTCCTCTACTTTGTTATCCTATCACACATTTTAATCCATTTTAGGTAAATCCTTGTTCTTTGTTTTTTTCAATAATATGAGCTATATAATGTGATTACTCATTCTGTTTCATAAATTTCTAAATCCAGTTTAGATAAATAGTTATTCTTTATTTTTCCTTTCTTTCATGATATGTGCTAACTCTTTCTATTTCATAATCTTTTCAATCAAAGTGCAAATAGCATTCCAACTAGGATTCTTAGTTGAAATGGGAACCAATAATATATTAACACATGGATTTTTTTTATTTAAAAAATAAAATTTAACATATTCATGTTACACTATAATAATAAAAAAGTAATTTTCTCTCTCTACTTGCTCACTCTTTCTGGACTTTGTCTTCATTCCAAAGACAAGTCTAATGTCCAATACCTGAAACCAAAATTTTTCATCAAATTTACATATAAATAACTATTCCTTAAGGTATACCTTTCTCGCAGAATTATAAGGACACAAAGTCAGATAGTATTCTAGTAAACTTTTCCTTTTCTCTCTGCTAGGGTTTTCCTTTCTCTGCTCTCCAACATAGAGTTTACACTAGGGGTACCCTCTGGCGGCTACGGTCGTGGGCGGGGATACTCAATCTTTTCCTTTTTGCTTCTATATTTAGTGTTTTTCAGTTTAAATAATTTATATTCTGATTTTTGTGGGCTTAATAGTTGCTCTGTTTGCTTTGTCTTCATTATGTGTTTTTGGGGCTGGTCCTCTAACAGCGAAACTACAATTTCTTCCTTTGGCCTTGTCCGGTCTTCCCATGTTTCAAAGCTTTTGAAGGAGAACTTTATAGATATTTGTAGATGGGAGGGGGAAGAAGTAGCTAGAATGGTTTTTGGCTTCTCTTTAGTTGTTAATATGATAGATCCGTGCTGCATATGAAAATCCAAAACCCCTGGTAGAGGACCGGAGTTTCTATGGCCAAGGCTTCTTATTCTAATGGAACTTGTTCCTTGTCCAGGACTCACTATTGTGAATTGTTTTTGGCAGTGGAAGGAGGGTGATAAAGCCTTATTGGGATGAGTTCAGCTACAGTTCTCCTAGCTTTGATGTTCTTCCAGCTCATGTCCAAATCTCAAGAGGCTGCGATGGTAGTGATGGCAAAGTCTTTTGGTAAGGCAGGGGAGAGCTTACGATAATTGTGCAAATTAATTTGTATTTTCGGCCTTAGGGCTGAGTTGTCTGTATTGGACTTTAAGTCTAAGTCAAAAAAAAACCCTTCATGACAGTGTATATTTGGACTCTAAATCCAGTTATGTTTTATATTACTGTTGGACTATTCCTTTGAGCTTGTATTGTTTATGTACTATGGCTTTATGCCTCTTTAATATATGGCTTTAATGGCTTTATGCCTCTTTAATACTAGTTATCTTCTTTTTAGGGCAAAAAAATAAAGATCTTATGACCTACACTTCATCCAACAATCAAATATAAAAAGCAACATCTAGGAATACAAAAAAGCAAATTAATTAGACGTGTGAAATTTAAAA
Organism: Reutealis trisperma; assembly: GCA_947687605.1. Taxonomy (NCBI): domain Eukaryota; kingdom Viridiplantae; phylum Streptophyta; class Magnoliopsida; order Malpighiales; family Euphorbiaceae; genus Reutealis; species Reutealis trisperma. The sequence continues at coordinate 1,213,329 of CANTUT010000529.1, read as the reverse complement.
CATAAAATTGGATTGATTACACAAATTCTCACTAAAAGATCAACACAGATCATATCATACCAGAAAAAAAAATTCAAATCTATTAATTTTATGAATATGTTTGATTCGCGGAATAAAATATATAAACAATAAAATAATTATTCTTAAAAAATAGAATAAGTTAGGAATAAAATAATTATTTTAATTTTATAGTTTAATTCATAGTATGGAATAACTATTTTGTTCCGCATAAATGACCATAATATTTTTATAAATTAATTTCATTATTAATATTAAAATTAAATATAAATTTATCAAATTTTTATTTAAGAAATAACTTAAATACATAATAAATGAAATTTTTATTTGACTTAACATTTAAAAAAATAAATTTTTTTAATGAATTACCTAAATTAAATTTTTTGTTCTATTTACTCAAATTCTTTTTACAAAAAATTGATAAAGGGGGATAAAATTTTAAAATAAACAATATATATATGCATGTGTGCGAGCGTGCATGTGTGTATATATATATATGTGTGTGTGTATATATATATGTTTTTATGTGTGAGTGTGTGTATATAACTAGAGAAAATATTTTTGGACAATAATAACCTTCACAAAACACAATAATTACTTTAACAAAAGATGGACTTTTAAATTTAAAATTTAGATATTAAGTGATCATCAATAAAAATGTCTTCACTTATAATTTTTTCTAAGTAAAATAGACAACAAGTATTTATCAGCAATAATTATTTATGTAAATTATTTTTCTAAACTTATAAAAAATTGTTATATATCTTCACTTATTGTATATTTAATTGTTTACATGAGTAATAAATTTTTATACTTTTACATAAGTAATACAAGAATTGGAGGAATGATAGCTCTTGCAACAGTAACTTCAGGAGTAGATGCAGCAATAATGCCTCGAGGAAGAATATCACATTATCGTTTTACTATCCCTTTAAGTCCAACAGAAACGAGCTTTTGTGGAATTTCAAAGCAAAGTGATCAAGCAAAACTGCTGCGCAGAGCAAGACTCATCATTTGGGATAAATCGCCTATGGCAAAGAGATTAGCAATTGAGATTGTTGATAGAAGTCTAGAAGACATAGTGAATAGTTCAGAACCATTTGGAGGAAAAATCATTGTATTTGGAGGAGATTTTTGTCAATTTCTTCTAGTAGTACCTCGTCCTACAAGATAAAAAATAGTAAATGCAGATTTGGTCAAGTCTTATTTATGGTCCACAATAGAATGCTAAGATTTAAAATGAATAAGAGGGCACAAGTAGATAAATAGTTCGGAGATTTTTTACTTCATGTAGGTAATGGAGATGAACCAACAATATGTGATGACATGATAAAGATTCCAAACCAGATGGTAAAAAAGTAGAAAAATAGAGATAATTGGAAGAAGGTTTCATTGATGCTATGTTCCCATCTTTAGCATAATTTTTTTTTAGGAGATTATATGACAAAGTGCAATATTGGCAACAACAAATGAGTTTGTTGACAGACTTAATAAGAAGATGATGAGGACGTTTCCTACAAAAAGTAAGATATTCAATAGTTTCGATGAAGTAGTTGATGATACTAACAATTACTATCAATAAGAGTTCTTGAATACTCTATTGCCAAATGAACTACCTCCACATAATTTAGAATAAAAGATCAACTCTCTTATCATACTTTTAAGAAATTTGGATCCATCAAATGGCTTGTGGAATGGGACAAGGATAGTTTGCAAGAATTTTGATGCAAATGTCATACATGCAGAAATAACAGAGGGAGAACATGCAGGAAAACTAATATTCTTACTATGAATTCTTCTCTCTCTAGCTAAAAATGAAGGATACCTTTTTCAATTTAAAAGAAAATAATTTTCAATATGCCTATGCTTCGCCATGACTATTAATAAAGCTCAAAGTAAGACAATACCACATGTTGGAGTTTATTTGCCATAAGATATTTTTTCAATGGACAGTCATACATAATATTATCTAGAGGGATTTCAATGTCCACAACAAAAGTTCTTGTACAATCTCACAAATTAATGAAAAAACAAGAAACTTATAAAAAAATTATGGTTTACAAAAAAGTCTTTCACTCATAAAGGTAAAATTTTATAACATATTAAAAAGATATATTAAATATTTAAAAATGAATCATTATTCTAATATTATTTTAAATAATTTAATTGCTACAGTGATATATACTCATGATGGATGAGAAAAAATCTTATTCATTTGCCGATGTTAATGTTGAGTTTATATAAATCTTACTTAGTTTCTAATTTTAGTTTTATTTTTATCATCTTATCTTAGTGTTATTTTTCATATTATTTATTAATAAATGAAAAAATTTACATTTATTATTATTTTTTAATTTCATATAGTTAATTCTCTTTTTTTGAACAATAATGCAACTTATTCTCTTTATTTAAAAAAATTTAAAAACAAATTAATTCACATGTTTAATAATAGTTCTAATTACATATATTGCATGTAGAAAAAAAAACTAATATAATGAAAATCTATATAAAAAAAAAAAAAAAAGATAATAGTAGTGAGCTTGAACTTGCAATATTTTTTTAGAGTAAAAATGAAAATACTATATTTTGTAGTGCAAAGAATACCAATTTTTTAATTTTTAATGGAATATATATTTCATAAAAATTCTGAAATTGTTATTCTATATAATTAATATTTTTTGTCTAAAATTTGAACCAAAATAAAAAATAACTAATCTATATACAATAGCTATTATATATTTATGTTGCGCGATTTCTGCAAGTGCACAGGTCGTGAACAAGTAATATAGTAGTGAAATAAGTATCGATCCCATGAGAAATAGTTGACAAGTACCAAAACTATTGAATATTCTATTATTTAGACTATCATACGAAAAGTCTTGTGATTTAAATTAAACTAGATATTTAGTGTTATTACATAGGTAAGTAAAGTGTAAATAATTGAACTAAAAAATCACCTTAAGATAAATTCCCAGGTAAGTGGAGGGGTCACAGCGGTCCCACTTAAAAATCACTTTCCTAAACAGAATATTATTGAGATAAGTAATTTAGTAGTACCATAATTTACTAAAGCTATAACCAACAATAGAATAATTAATTACAAAATTTAAAAAACTAATTCAATATATGTAAATCCTAGGATTTAGATTTCATTAATTAATTACCTATAGTGTTTTTATGCTTGTTGGTTGATTTAATTTTATTAGAATTAATGATTAGATTTTCCCTTAAGTATGTGAAGTTCTCTCTCAAGATAAATCACAAGTATTCATGTTAACCTTATGTCTATTCTCGTGATCACAAGCAATTAACATAAACCCATTATATTTTATGAAAATCCTTTTATCAATCACAAAGGAGTGTTATTATCTTTAAGTAATACATACCCTAGGTCTAATATCTTAATGAACTAATATTATGCTTCCACTTCCGTTACTTCACATAATATCTTTAAACATGTAAATTGAAACACCCTGAATTTTCATTTATTTATAAAATCCTATTTTCGTACAGGAACGTATTATTTTATTATTTTCCTTATTAAAGTAAGAATTGGAATTATATTTTATTAAATTATAAATATTTAGATAATTTGAATATATATTATTAATGGTAATTTTAGTATAATATTATATATGTATATTATTATGATAATGGTAATGTGGATTTTTGAAGAATTGTATTTTGGATTGTATTTTGATATTTGAGTATTAATATAGGTATTAATTAATATTATAAGTTTAATTATAATATTTTATCGAAAGTTTGGATTTCCGTTATAATTACTATAATTATCGTTAATAATGTTATTGATATATATATTCATGAGTATATGTTGTAAATTATTATTAATATGTAAATTATGAATTATTGATTATTAATTATTATTATTATTTTACAAATTTGTGTATATATATGTGTGTAGCATTATATTTATATAATATATGTATATAGTATATATATATATATATATGGGTGTTAAGGAATAAGAGAAGAAAAAAGAAAAAGGAAAGAGAAGAAAAGAAAATGGATTGAGCAGTTGAGAGTGGCCATGTGGGGGAAGAAGAAGGAAGAAGAAACAGGAGAGAGAGGAAGGGAGGCAAAGATGGGAACGAGGGAGAGAGGGAGAGAGGCGGTGGTGGTGAGCCACCACCCGTCCGGTGGTGGGCTGCACCGCTACCACCAGCGGCTAGCCCACCAACCGGCGACTTCAAGGGAGGCAGCGGCGCTCCAATCGAGTGGTGGACAGCGGCGTACGCGAGGAGAGAAGCTCCGCCGTCGCCGCGACTTCAATTTAATTTTTCGGCTGTTTTCGGCAGCCAAATCAAGCATGGTCGGTTCCATTCAACTCCTGAGGATGAGAGCTTTATTTTGGTACCTGCCTTGCCCCCTGAGGACCACCAAAGGAGGAGATCAAAAAATGCAACCTGAAACTTTGGAGGCATTTTTCGGTGGCTGGAGGGCGAGTGACGGCGAATGGTGACCCGTTTTGTGATCCTAGAGTTGAGGTGAACCTGTTGGTGTGGAGCTTCTTCAGATCCGCCACTAGCAACGGTGGCGCGTGGCCGACCAGCGGCGGCGCGTGGGGCAGTCTAGCAGTTCTGTTTCGACATTCCGGCGCGATCCTCGAAGTTCGTATGCTCAAAATTTGTGAAGGTTAACCCGAAATCCTTGTATTTTAGTCATTAAATAAGTTATTCTATGTTTGGTAGTCCTTAGAGTAATTGTTAGACTGTCGAGTTTATCCGTGGATTCAGTGTGATTCTTATCCTGATATCCGTTGTTGCGAGGTGTCAGTGTCTGGCATCTTCCGGGTTCCAAGGCTGCTTTTCCTAGGGAAGCCGGTCAAAAGCGTCGACAGTTAGGTGAGTGATACTCACTAGTGTATTATCCTATTTTCACTTCATATACATTGTTGTGTGTATATATATATGTATATTATGCACTACTACTGCATATATAAGCATGTAACATTTGACTGTGAATGATGAATTAATATTCTGTATTCTGTGCCATACTGTGATTGTGATTGATGGATGAAGGTCGGGAGGATATAGTACCACCTAGGATTATGGATTTGTTATGGTTATGATTTGGATTATGATGAGATTCAGAAGATGAGCTATGACTGATGGATGCTGGCCGGGCCTGCTCATTGCCAAGGCCGTTGTCAGTCGGGTCAGGGCTGCCTGGTACAGACCAGTGACGGCCGGGCCCCTTGGATATAAGAGACAGATTATTGGATTCAGAGAACTAAAGTGGGGGAATCGGCTCCCCATATTGAGTATCGAGTATCAGTGTGGTACTGTGGACCATACCCCATCCTTGTTTGATTGGATGATTTGTCTGTTTCTGTGGCATAGTGCATAGCATGTGCATTAGAATTCTATATCAAGGATACCAGTTTAATATATTAGCTGGTATCATTTACTGAGTCGAACGCTCATTCCTATTCATCTTGTTACTTTAAAGTCAGGAAATGAGCCGGTGAAGGAACTGTAATTGTGTAGACTGTCAATTTCCCTTCGGCAGTGATTTGTATTAATGGGATATTAAGAATATATGTAATAGATGTACATTTGTAATTGTAACTCTAGAACTTCGCAATGTTACACTTTGTACTTGCACATTGTTATCATTCAGTATTGTATTATAAAGAGCTGTAATCTTTGGGTTAAGCAGAACCTTTTTGTAATTTACTACTTTATGGAATATATGGAATAAATGAGTTGTTGGCCCAAGAATATTTATATTGTGTTGATATTATTTGGTTCTGCTTACCTCATTTGGGCCCATAGCCCTTTTCAGTTGGGCTTTTCAGTTGTATGTTTTGGGTTAGGCTTACTACGAACACTGGTAACCACGTGCAATTCCCGTGTCCTAGTACCGGTCACGTGCCCTCGGGTTTGGGGCATGACAATTATGGTATCAGAGCAGAGATCTTGTGACCTTTTATGTTTTCAGTGTTGTGGGTCCTTGTTTCTGTAACATGCGGAGTATAGGATTCTTAATTGTCTTTTGAGTTTCTCTTGCCTCTAATTCAGCGTTAACGTGGTGTTATGTTGAGATGTTAGTTAACAGTGAGCTTAATGCTTATTTGTTAAGATTTAATACAGTTGTTAATTATCAGTTAGGAAGTATAAGAGTTATGGTCATGTAAGTGATATCTTTGTTTTTCTTGATTATTAGAGTATCAGGTCTGGAGATTTCTTTTGTTAGTATTTTGTTGTACGGGGAGTACTCTATTACCTAAATGATAAGATAAGCCCTAGCTTGCCTTATTTTTGTTTATCCCATGAAGTGATTTGATTATTTTCCGCCACATGCAAATGAACATTTGTCACCTTAAATAGAGTTGAGGGATGTAGTTGTTTGACTGGTTTCATCAGTTATATCTGGACAAGACTTTTTTATTAGCTAAACCAATTTTCGAGGACAGTTACTGTAGTTTTATCGGTAAGGAAGTTAAGTTCATTATTTATTGGAGACACAGGTATTAGGCAACTCACCAGTTAGTTCTAACTTTCTTCCTCAGTTGAAAATTTTCTCTTGACCTAATAGTTACCCTTTTTAAATATCACCTCAATTTTATGGCATCCTCTTCATCTTCCTCTCCCCCTGGACCTGATCCTTTTCTTTACCAAACCCTTCCCCTAGAGATTCGAAGCAATATCTCTGAAAGAGCCCTTAAAAATTTAGCCTCTGAATAGATTTGTTGTGGAAGTTATGATGGTGATGATGTTATGAATTTGTCTCCCTCGCATGAGCCTATCAAGAAGTAATAGGTTAAGAAATTTGTTGTGGAAGTTAGTGATAGTTGTGGTATGAGACCTGCTAAGTTGCAGGGTCCTGGATCTATATAAGTATATTTTTCTTCTTTTCCTTATTGTGATGGAATAATTTTCTTTTTTTCTTCTTGGTTGTGATGTGTGGAGGCTTGTTGAGGCAGGTAACGGGACTAGAAACACTGCTTCAGTAGGGGTGTGTAACCCTAGGTGTTGTATCCCTTTTTCTGTATAAATTATGTTTGATATTGTATATAAGAATAATTAAGTTTGGGTGTATTTTGCATAATTCTTAATGCCTGTGATGATTTAGGAGTTCATAGATTTAAGTGAAATTAATTTGTTGATCATAAGGTTTATTAAGTTGGGATATTCTAATGAAATAGAACAAATATTGTGATATGGTTTTAGTTAGAATTTAAGAAATATAAGAAATTGAATATAAGGACCCCCGAGAACTTAATCTAGAAAGGGTATAAATGATCTTGTTCAAAAAAAAAAATTAAATGAATTGGAAATGAAATGTTTTGAATGAATTTAAAGAGGATAATTGATTTTAAAGTATGATTTTAACACCAATTTTGAAAGTTTGTTATTTTAGGACTTTGTACTCGTGTCCAGTGTGTCTGTCTGTCTGTCTACATCTGTTGAGTCACGTATCATAAAGTTATTAGTCCTTATTCATACATCATGCCCTTCATTGACTATTGCATTAAAATTGTATATAGTGTAGCATCCCTGGACATAGTACCTTGAGTTCTAAAATAAAAGTGAAAATGTTTTAATTACTACGAATGATTTTAAATAGTTTTGCAAATTTAACTAATTTTGGATATACCTGAAGTGAATTTAAGTTCTCGGGATGAGACAATATTTTGAGATATTAGATTCTATATTATATTGTGGAAAAGATTAAGTATTGATTTTTATTAAGGAAAAGAATTTATTTTATCATATAGTAGAGTTATTATTTGGGCATATTCATGAGGTATATAGATTTAAGTTGAGTGTCAGTAAGAGTGGAGAATTTATTAATTTTATGGGGATAAATAGAAAGATTAGGAATATGAAAGATCATAAGATGTTGATAGAAATTTTGAAACAAGATAATGTTATGGGTTAAATGTATATGGTTGAGAGACAATAACTGTTTAAGCTAGAATGTTAAAGTATTTTATAGAAAAAGAATAAGTCTTGAATAAATTGTGAATTACTGGTTAGTATACTACTTATGGTGTAAAATATGTTTAGAGTTAATAGAATTTCTTGATGACTCTGTTAATTTAAAGGATGTTGAAGTGAATGGTAAAATTATTGGTTTTGTATATTTATTAGTAAGTATGTATATATACTGATAGGTACCATTTTTGGCTGTTCTGGTGGGAGGAAACCCTTGACAAAGGTGATATATTGAGGGAATTAGTTAAAGCAAATAAGAATGGAAAGCATCTATTAAGTATTGATATATTTTATGTGATGAAATGCTTAAGGAAATTACTATCGGAGTTATTGTCATAATTAAATATTATAAGAGTTATAAGTTTGATGAGATATTAGACATAAGAATATTTATCGAGGTTATTAGAGATTAAGTAATAATTATTAGTTTGGAAATGAATTATGGAATATTAAGAGTGTTAGTAATTTAGAATTATCTATTGGATTCTTGTCTGGTTGATATAATAAGTAATAAATGGAAATGATAAGTTAGGCATTAATATTAGCTTTAGTATTGATAAGGACTTAAAAATAAGATATGTTTAAGGTTATGATTGATTGAATGTGAAATCAAGGGTTGTGTTAGTGTTAGCTGTGATTAAACCAAGGTATAGAAATAAGGGAATGATTAGCTATTTGCTGTAAGGTTTAATAGATTAGATATTGGTATTAGAATTCTGTTAGAGGACTAGTTATATGGTTGATGTCTTGTTGAAGTTGTTTTGTTTTGTTACCTTACCTTTGGGTTTAGTTGTGTTTCAGAGTGCGCAATGGAAGTTTAATGAAGAAGTCATTGTAAGGTGCTGTGTTTGAAAATCCGAGGACGAATTTTCTTAAGGGGGAAAGATTGAAACACCCTGAATTTTCATTTATTTTATAAAATCCTATTTTCATACGTGAATATATTATTTTATTATTTTCCTTATTAAAGTAAGAATTGGAATTATATTTTATTAAATTATAAATATTTAGATAATTTGAATATGTATTATTAATGGTAATTTTAGTATAATATTATATATGTATATTATTATGATAATGTTAATGTAGATTTTTGGAGAATTGTATTTTGGATTGTATTTTGATATTTGAGTATTAATATAGGTATTAATTAATATTATAAGTTTAATTATAATATTTTATTGAAAGTTTGGATTTTCGTTATAATTACTATAACTATCGTTAATAATGTTATTGATATATATATTCATGAGTATATGTTGTAAATTATTATTAATATGTAAATTATGAATTATTGATATTATTATTATTATTATTGTTATTATTATTATTTTACAAATTTGTGTATATATATGTGTGTAGCATTATATTTATATAATATATGTATATAGTATATATATATATATATGGGTGTTAAGGAATAAGAGAAGAAAAAAGAAAAAGGAAAGAGAAGAAAAGAAAATGGATTGAGCAGTTGAGAGTGGCCACGTAGGGGAAGAAGAAGGAAGAAGAAACAGGAGAGAGAGGAAGGGAGGCAAAGACGGGAGCGAGGGAGAGAGGGAGAGAGGCGGTGGTGGTGAGCCACCACCCGTCCGGCGATGGGCTGCACCGCCACCACCAGCGGCAAGCCCACCGACCAGCGACTTCAAGGGAGGTAGCGGCGCTCCGATCGGGTGGTGGACGGCGGCGTACGCGAGGAGAATTTGACTGTAAATGATGAATTGATATTCTGTATTATATGCCATACTGTGATTGTGATTGATGGATGGAGGTCGGAAGGATACAGTACCACCTAGAATTATGGATTTGTTATGGTTATGATTTGGATTATGATATGATTCAAAAGATGAGCTATGACTGATGGATGCTGGCAGGGCCTGCTCATCGCCAGGGCCGCTGTTAGTCGGGTCAGGGCTGCCTGGTACAGACCAGTGACGGCCATGCCCCTTAGATATAAGAGACAGATTATTAGATTCAGAGAGCCAGAGTGGGGGAATCGGCTCCCCATATTGAGTATCGAGTATCAGTGTGGTACTGTGAACCATACCCCATCCTTGTTTGATTAGATGATTTGTTTGTTTCTGTGGCATAGTGCATAGCATGTGCATTAGAATTCTATATCAAGGATACCAGTTTAATATATTAGCTGGTATCATTCACTGAGTCAAACGCTCATTCCTGTTCATCTTGTTGCTTTCAGGTCAGGGAATGAGTCGGTGAAGAAATTGTAATTGTGTAGACTGCCAATTTTCCTTCGGCAGTGATTTGTATTAATGGGATATTAAGAATACTTGTAATAGATGTACATTTGTAATTGTAACTCTAGAACTCCGCAATGTTACACTTTGTACTTGCACATTGTTATCATTTAGTATTGTATTATAAAGAGCTGTAATCTTTGGGTTAAGCAGAACCTTTTTATAATTTACTACTTTCTGGAATATATGGAATAAATGAGCTGTTGGCCCAAGAATATTTATATTGTGTTGATATTATTTTGTTCTGCTTACCTCATTTGGGCCCATAACCCTTTTCAGTTGGGCTTTTCAGTTGTGTGTTTTGGGTTAGACTTACTATAGGCACTGGTAACCACGTGCAATTCCCGTGTCCTAGTGCCAGTCACATGCCCTCGGGTTTGGGGCGTGACATAAATAGTGATCAAGTATTCACAAGCATTAAGTCTTAAAATAAAAGATTGATTTCAATAATTAAAATACTCAATCAATCAATCATAGGACACCATAAAATAATCAAGAGATTATATCTAAATCTTAGAAAAATAAATCTAGCTACTCATAGTTAAAAAGGAAGAAATAATTAAGTTAACAATAAAGATAATAACAACTTATAATTAAATTCAAAAATAGAGTTTAGAAAATACTTATTTTGGGATAAAATCTTTTATGAACTCAAGCTTCCAAAAATTCCTCCTCTTGATCAAAATTAAAAAAATAAAACAAATCTACTCTAAGAAAGCATATGAAAATTTCTCTACATATATTTTTTTTTTTTTGTGGATTTTGTTGATGCTATTTTCATTTGCCAAGTATGGTATTTATAAACATATTTGGTGGAAGAATTCAAGTTCCATTAAAATTCTTACATCAAAAATTCAACATTGATAGTTAGGTTGGCCACCAACCATTGAATTCCTTCATCAATATTCAAAAATGGTTAGGTTGGCCACCGACCATTGAATTTATTTCTCATGGATTGAAAACTTAAATCATTGCTTGCATTATTATTTTTATGACATCATCGCCTGCATCATTTATTTTATTGCATCATTGTGACATCATTTTGATATGCAAAAATAAAATAAAAATCTTAAAATATGTTATCATTTATTTATAAATTGTAGAACTATTTATTTCTTAAAATAAGTAATAATATTATTGTATTTTCGAGAACTGAGCTAAAATTTAAGTTTAAACAAATAAAATAACTCTAAAAATCTAGAGTTATCACACCACCAAACTTAAGTTTTTGCTTGTACTCAAGCAAAAGAAAATTCAAAATCTAAACTAGTCCACTTTCGTAGAAAATTACGATTGCATTTAGCGTATGCAATAAGCCTTTAAACTCCTAGGTGTCCCATAGAGAACGAATTATAGTCTCGTGAGGGCTTACAGTGGTGACACCCATAAACACCTTTAAAACTCTAAATTTTCAACTATTTATTTCAAAGAAAAATAAAATATCACAAAAAAGAAATTTAATCCTCGTGTGCTTATGTTGAATAATTTTTTTAAAGATCTCAAAAAATTAATATTTACAAACAACATATCAATAGTATTGCAAGTCAAGCTTCTATCTCAGGTTCAAAATAATTCTCATCTTAATCATGCCTCGAATAACCATGCACTAAATTAACCGCAAAGAAATTGTTGCACTTCATATAGGCATATACACACTAATATTTTAAATGCCTCTATCAAAAGATATAAAATAGATGTACAAATCTTATAAGCATGTTAATGCAAACAATCTCCACTAATAGAATTCACAAATAAAGAGAGATCAATAGGTCTTAACTATGCTTGTAATGGGGCTAATACGAGGTCTTTTGGCTAAACAAAGAAAAGGCTAAATAAACAAAAGTAAGATAATTTTACCAAGTTTACAAAAGAAAATCAATAGCTCAAATAAAGGGATTATGTTAATGAAGGATCCCTTCCATCTTAAGCATCATTCTTCTTCAATGTTTTCTTCTTTTAAGCCCCCTTCTTCTTCTTCTATTTTTTTATATTTTTTGTGCTAACAACATTATTCTAAAGTTAAGCAAGAATACTAACTTTTATTTTATTCAATTTTCTTGCTTTCTCCCAAACTTATTTTAAGCAGAAGGTGATCTTTTACAATGAATAATACTCTCAATTATTAGAGATCTTTATTTTCTTTTAAAACTTCAATAATTCCCTTTTCTTCATTAGAATGTAAACTTAATAAAATTATCTCACAAATAGAGTGAAGGATAACAATTAAGGTTAATTAACAAAGAAAAGAAAGCTAAAATTATCAAGGCATAAAGGGGTAAACTAGGGAAAAAAATAAAATAAGGGTGGATATAAGTAATAGGCTAAGCAAACAATGCCTAAATCATATTTCTCTTTCAAAATGAATTCAAAATTTCGCCTCAAAAGTTTGCAAAAACATGTTCTAAAATAGGTGAGGCAAATGAAGATAAAAAATGTGCAGAAGCCCTCTCTAAGTAAGCATATACAAATTCAATGCAATCAATATAATATAAAGCAAAGCAAAACATAATCTTAATAAAAGTTAATTTCTTACCCAAAATAGTTGTTCAACCTGAAATACTTTAATAAATTGTCCACAAATACCAATTAAAATCAATCATTAGCCTTTCATCAAATTATTTAACATAAGCATATTTTATCAATAAAAGAGTAAAAATTTTAAATTATTTCATCAAAACACAAAAGAAATGACTAAAAACAAAAAATAAACTAAACCTCCCCCAAACTTGCAATGGACATTGTCCTCAATGTCAAAGAAACAAACCAAAAGAAAGAAAATACTCCCTCTTGTAGAAAAGTGGATTCCAAATTGTAAGCAGAACGTGTATTCCACTTTCTTGTTTCCTATAAAACATCGTGAAACAATACTAAAAGCAAGCATGAGAAACTAATCACACAAAAAAGAAAACGTCAAAATTTTTTTTTTGTATTTATTTTTTTTTATTTTTTTTATTTTGAAAACTAGAAAAAGAAAAAAAGAAAAAAAATACAGATGTGGATCAAGAGCACAAAAAGTACTCTTTACTTAGCCATCTTGTATGAATAACTTTTGAGTTAGTTAGTTAATTTTTTTTTTTTAAGGAAAATAATATAAATTTAAGATGCGTATCAAGAGTACAAAAGTAACTCTTTAATCAGCCATCATATATTTAATGAATCGGACCAAAAACTTCGCTTGATCAGATGCAATAAAAAACACACACACAAAACAAAAAAAATACGATAAAAAAAACTACAAGAGTTAGAAAAGTTAAAACTGAAAATTCAGATCTAGTCCTCGCTTTTTACTGCTACTGGCCCTGGAGTGCCAAACTACCTACGCCATCAATGGATCAGGTTTAGATTTAAAATTTTGCAATTGATCAACCAATTGATCAATAGTAGAAGTAGAGACTAGGATGCATTGACTCGCTGGTATTATAAAACCTTGTTCCATAGCATGATTAAGAAAAGATAATAAATCATTATAAAAACTATCAACATTAAGTAATCCCAATGGCTTCTGAAGAACAGTTAATTGTGTCCAAGATGTAATGGTGAAAATATCTTTAAATGTTTCTAAACCACCTGGTAATGCGATAAAAGCATCGGCATTGAGATTCATGTATGCTATTCGTTCGTACATGCTATTGACCTGTAACTCATTACCTATAGTTCCACCAGTGATATGTTTATTTCGAGCCAAAGCCTTTAGAACTATTCCTAAGACTTTACTACCTCTAATATATGCAGAACTTGCGACACAATCCCTTAACCCTAAACTACCTCCCTCAAATACCAAATCAATTTTTCGTTCAGCTAAAATCCTACCAAGTTCATTAGCTGCTATCAAGTACTCTCTTTTCTTGCCAGAGTTTGGACTACAAAAGACATAAATAGTTTTGAATTTGCATGTTGAGGATTCTGCCATTTTCTCTCATAGATCTCTCGAAAGAGTTGTATGCAGATTGACAATAATGAATGTGCATATAAAGAAACTAGAAGAGTAAAAGAACAATTCAATGGGAAAAAATAATTGTTGACAGAAAAAGTATAAAAACAAAAATGATAATAAAAACAAAAATAATCAATGTTGTGTGTACAAATGTCAAAAAGAAAACATTGAAAAACTAAGAGCAAACGTTAAAAGACTAAAAAGTTATTGACAATAAAAAAATCTACAGGAAAATAACATATAGGTGCTAAAAAGTCAAAAAGTACTGTAAGACGTAGAAAAAATGATGCATCAAAAAAATAAAAGAGTTAGTTATACACCTGATTATAAACAGTAGTTATGATTTTGGCTAACATCTTCCTCTGGTTTTACGTCTAGTAACGGTTTACACGCCTTCTATGAGTCAAGGATAGGCTTCCCATCCAATTTTCTTATTAACTGGTAAACATGGTCTTTTATCGTCAGATTCCCTAGACTGTAACGCTGCTTCTCTTTTTTGGATAATTCCCATAAATCTAAAAGAGTACATTGAACTTATCCACAAGGATGCATCTCAAGAGTCTGTAGGATATTATCCATAGACTCCTTACTCAGTCCATCCTTTATGAATTTAATTTTGTCTTCTCGATATATTGATGCAAATCCAATATTTCTACAGCATGTGCTGTAATTCCATCTTGCACACTTGTAGCAGACTTTCATTCTCTTAGCCCTCCTTTTCTTTGAGTAAGAATTTCTCCCCGTACCTGGCAAATATTTAATAAATGAGTCGTCAAGCTCACTTGTCAATCGTACTTTGATTTCTATGATCCAACGAATATCCTCAGGAAGATTCAGACGCCTAAATGCCTTCATTCTTTCTAGTCTGCATTCATCAATTTTTCTTAGTACATCTTGGCAAAGAGTTGGAAACCTGTTTTTTAGTATTGCAAGAGATGCTTCCATATCTGAGTAACTTAGTTAAGAAAATGAAAAAGAAAACTTACAACGAAACAACTAAACAGAAATAAAAGAAACCTAATAAAGAGAAAACTTGGGTTTCCTCTTAATAAGCTATTTAATAACTCACAAACAACACTAAAGCAAAATTAAAATAGAACGAAACAAACAAAAGAACAAAAGTTATTAAAAAGAAGTAAAAAAGTTAGAAATTTGGGTTGCCTCCCAAAAACACTTAATTTATAGTCTTTAGCTTGACTATAGTTAGATCTTCATCAAGGAGGATAATACACAAAGTATATAATCCCGATAATTGCGAAAAAATAGACTTTCACTAATTTTAATAAGTCCAGCCAGCTTAATTTGAGCTTATCCGAGTCATGTAGTGAAGTTTGTTCTCAAAAAAAGCTAAAACTGCAGCACTTGTCTTCTCACCTAAAAACACTACAAACAACAAACTAAACACATAAGGAGGAATTAAAAATTTTGAAAGTAAACAATAAAATCAAATAACTTGGGTTGCCTCCCAAAAAGCACTTCTTTAACGTCGTATTAGCTGGACGTTAATGTTATCCATCTTCATCCATGGACCTAAAGGTTTCATCATGTTGTTTGCCTTCATATTTCAGAATGAGCAATCTGTAAAGATTGTAGCTCTTGTTGGTCCTCCACTTCATTGTAAACCATAAAAAATGTATCTTTATCGCTCTACGGCTTGGAAACTTCAATTTGATCTTACCAGGCACAAGATCATACAAATTTATCCATAGACTTGTTAATTTTTCAGCTTTGGAATTCAGAAAATTCTGCACTTTATCTATATCCACCTCTTGCAACTTTGAGATGCTCCACCCAAATTCGCTTACCTTTTTCTTTATAACCTCCACGAAACCAAGTTCCCTTTCTAAACAAGGTTTGGAAGATATTAGTACTGGCCAAATACTTGATTCTCCCACAATTGAGCACATAGAGAAAGATGGTAATGGTGTAAGTTCGGTTGTGGGATGGCTATCAACTGATGGAATTTGAGGTAATGGATGGGTGGGTGTTTGGATTGGGATGAAAATTTGGATTGGGATGGAAGATAGAGATATTGGAATATTGGGAGAGATGGGGCTTTCCAAATCCAGTGTTTCATTCTCATAGTTCTCATGTATTTCATTCTCCTGACTAGAGAATTCATCAATACTTTTATTGACCATCTCATCATCAGAAAAGAAGTCATCTTAATGGATCATTGACCACTCAAAATATGAAATAGTCTCCCCAGTATTTTGTACTTCTTCCTCTTCCAATTTTTCAATATGGGACTGCTCAATTGAATCATCATCTTCATAGTATTCCATATGCCTTACATCACCATCATCCTTACCATACTTGTCTTTTAATGAGACATCATCCCTTAAACATCCTTGCATGCTCTGTTCTGATGGTCCACTTCAGTATGAATTTGGAAGTTGCCCTGATTCGACTCCACATAACTGACCATTGCTCCAATTTTCTCTTTAATTCTTTTATAGCTGTTAGTCAATTCGTTGTCTTTGGCATCTAATATGTCTTTCTCTTCCTAATTCTTACACATTTTCTTAGTGGATTCCAAAAATATTTATAATGTAAGCTCAAGAGATGACTTTTCCTCCTTGTATGGCATACCCTCATCATAAGTGGAATTTATGAACCTCTCTAATGTAAGTTCAAGAGATGACTTCTCTTCACTTGATTGTATACCTTGTCTTTCATTCCACCCATAATTACTTTGGAAGTCAGGTTGATAATAATATTCTTGGTCATAATAATGACTTCCGTTGTAACCCCATTTCGGACTTAGATAAGAAGTCCAATGCTGAAAATTGTTAAAATCTATAAACAAAATCTACAAACACAACTAAAAAAAAATAGTAATAAAAAGAATTAAAAACATAAAATGTCTAAATTAATAGAATATATCAAATCAATTAATATTGTCAAAAGTCGCCTTCCCCGGCAACGGCGCCAAAAACTTGTTGCACGATTTCTGCAAATGCAAATGTCGTGAACAAGTAATATAGTAGTGAAATAAGTATCGATCTCACGAGGAAGGGTTGACAAGTACCAAAACTATTGAATATTCTATTATTTAGACTATCATACGAAAAGTCTTGTGATTTAAATTAAACTAGATATTTAGTGTTATTACATAGGTAAGTAAAGTGTAAATAATTAAACTAAAAAATCACCTTAAGATAAATTCCCAAGTAAGTGGAGGGGTCACAGCGGTTCCACTTAAAAATCACTTTTCTAGACAGAATATTATCGAGATAAGTAATTTAGTAGTACAATAATTTACTAAAACTATAACCAACAATAGAATAATTAATTACAAAATTTAAAAAACTAATTCAATATATGTAAATCCTATGATTTAGATTTCATCAATTAATTATCTATAGTGTTCTTATGCTTGCTTGATTGATTTAATTTTATTAGAATTAATAATTAGATTTTCCTTCAAGTATGTGAAGTTCTCTCCCAAGATAAATCACAAATATTCATGTTAACCTTATATCTACTCTCGTGATCACAAGCAATTAACATAAACCCATTAAATTTTATGGAAATCCTTTTATTAATCACAAAGGAGTGTTCTTATCTCTAAACAATACATACCCTAGGTCTAATATCTTAATAAACTAATATTATGTTTTCACTCTCGCTACTTCACATAATATATTTAAACATGTAAATAGTGATCAAGTATTTATAAGCATTAAGTCCTAAAATAAAAGATTAATTCCAATAATCAAAATACTCAATCAATCAATCATATGACACCATAAAATAATCAAGAGATTATATCTAAATTTTAGAAAAATAAATCTAGCTACTCATAGTTAAAAAGGAATAAATAATTAAATTAACAATAAAGATAATAACAACTTATAATTAAATTTAAGAATAAAGTTTAGAAAGAACTTGTTTTGGGATACAATTTTTGATGAACTCAAGCTTCCAAAAATTCCTCCTCTTGATCAAAATAAAAAAAATAAAACAAATCTACTCTAAAAAAGCATATGAAAATCTCTTTATATTTTTTTTTTGGTGGATTTTCTTGATACTATTTTCCTTAGCTAAGCATGGTATTTATAGGCATATTTGATGGAAGAATTCAAGTTTCATTAAAATTCTTACATCAAAAATTCAACATTGATGGTTAGGTTGGCCACCAACCATTGAATTCATTCATCAATATTCAAAAATGTTTAGGTTGGCCACCGACCATTGAATTTATTTCTCATAAATTGAAAACTTAAATCATTGCTTGTTATTTTTATGACATCATCGTCTGCATCATTTATTTTATTGCATCATTGTGACATCATTTTGATATACAAAAATAAAATAAAAATACTTAAAATATGTTATAATTTATTTATAAATTGTAAAATTATTTATTTCTCAAAATAAATAATAATATTATTATATTTTCAAGAACTGAGCTAAAATTTAAATTTAAACAAATAAAATAGCTCTAAAAATATAGAGTTATCAATTTGTAGTCAATTTTATAAACCAAACATAGCATATATTCAATTTGAGTATCCATTCCCTGAATTTTTCATAAAGTAATTTAGATCAACAAGAAATTGAGATATTAATCAAAAGAAGCAATACAGTTGTAATTAGATTGAGAACTTTTCTGTGCTTAGAATTGAGCTCTGTATACATGTTGCCCATTCGTTCCTGGCCACCTTACAAAACAGGAATATCGGCTAAAAAATTGGAAGAGGAGAAATAAAAAAAAAAGATAAATCAAGGGCGATTTCATAATTAGAGAGACAGTAGAGAGAAAATCAATTTTTGTTTTTTGCAAAAATACCACGTGTTGATATAATACTCGTTTGGACTCCAACTAGAAATCTTTGTTTGTCTTCCAGCGGCGCTATGTAATTTCTCGTCATTACATTGATCTTAAGTATTTATCAGGGCCCGCTTAAGGCCTATGTCTGTTGAGCGCCCCAAAATTTTTTTTCATTATATATATATATATATATAGTATTAATTAAATAAGTGTTTTGTGCCTTCAAATTTGATACTAACCTCTTACTTTGTTGGGATTTTAATATTTGATTTTTCTTTTTAAAAAATTTTAAATTTAAATAGCTAATATTTTATTGATCAGCTTAAAATTTTAAATAACTATATTAATAAATGGCTTAATTAATGGATAAATTTAGCTTTTAATTGATTTGTTAAATAGTTTATCTTTGACTTTATATAATAAACAAAACCCTAAATACTTCTTTTATATCATTTTTTATCAATTTCCTCATTTCTTTTCTTTTTAAATAGTCTGTATTTCTCTTCACTCAACTTGTACAAATAAAATAAAAATATTACTTTTTATCAAGTTGTAAGACTTGCACCAACCCGGCTAGTTGAACAGAAAAATCATGGACCAGAGGAAGGTTGGCACCCGAATCGGCAAGACCCAGTGAAAAACCCGTCGAACCAGCTGGGCAACTGGCGATTTGATCAGCCTCGTCGGTTTTTTTAGGGTAAGCTAGGCTGAATTTTTTTTTTCTTTTTTCATTGCCAAATTAAAAAAAATAAATTCAAATCCATATTCTTTTTCTTTTTTTGCTGCCAAATTAAAAAAATGAATTCAAAATTAAGCTAGCACTAGGCTAGTTTATTTTGGTTAGACATTTGTGTACGTAGATCGCGTGCTCATATGTTGAAACCATAGTCTGGACCATGGATTTGCGCCCCTCGAGGCGCACATGAAGTAAGAGCCTCCTTAACTACTAGCATTGAAAGGAGGTGCCTCTTAATATATAACTCATTCCAATTTTTTATTTTTTCAATGTGGGATAATTGAATTTTCTCCCTCACTTCTCATAAAATAAAGCTTATTTCAAATTTTAAATTATCGTTCACCCATTCACGAGTAAATAGCTCAAAAAATACTAAATTTTAATAATAATTTTCAATGTGATCACTAAAGAATTTTTTTCGCTGGAAAATACCTAAACTTTTAAAATCTTTTCACTCGATTGTCACTAGGCAGAATCCTAGCCTAAAAAGTTGATATGGACTGCCATGTAAGTTAGGCCTTCTAATTCAGCATGACAGCTAGACGCCACCTCTTCAAATTATGCCATGTCACCATATCACTTAGGTAAATGGTTCAGAAAATCACTAAATTTTCATATTTTTTTCAATGTGACTACTAAAGATTTTTTTTTTTTTTTGCTGAAATTTCAAATATTTTGTACTTCTCAATAGCTAGAATTTCAAGTTGAAAGGTTGACATGTACTGTCATATTAGCGTGTCATGTCATATTACATGACTCCACTCTTTTTTAATTATATAAAAAAATTAAAAAATATTTTGTTAATATTCATATTATCTTCATCTCATCTTCAGTTTCTTTCTTGAATCTCAAGTTCAAATCCCATCAACAACAAATCTTGTAAAAAAAACCATAACAAAAAAGTACAAACTCATTATCTACCGCTGGCAGTGCCTCCACCACCAGCATTATCACCACTGACTATGACTCAATAACATCATCATTTACTTGCAAAGAAACCTATTGAATCACTGATTGTCGTCAACCCAAGCCCCATTGTTGCGAGTCGTTGCTGCTGGCAAGGACTCATTATTTGCTCGAGATTGCACCTGAACATAGCTTGGATTTTGCGAGCACTCTAATCTCATTCACTAGCAAGGATTAGTTATCAGGCAATGGACATCATGATTGACAAGCTACACTAGCCTGCTTCTCTCTATAGCACATCATATCAATGTCTTGTTAAGGATTCATCATAAGTCTCCTCCAGTCACTGCTCCATGTCAGCCTCTCAAACTGAGATTTCAGTTAGTGATCACCAAGTATAAAGAATTTGAAATTGTAGGTATGTTCCAAAAAAAAAAATCTTTAGTGATTACATTGAACAAATATAAAAGTTTGGTGATTTTTTGAATTATTTACTTACGTGACATGGTGATATGGCATAATTTGATGACGTGGCATTTAGTTGTCATGTTGAGTCAAAAAGTTTAGCTTATGTGGCAATCCACGTCAACTTTTTAGGCTAAGATTTTGGTCAGTGATGAGTGCAAAGATTTTAAAATTTAGGTATTTTCCAGCAAAAAAAAATTTCTTTAGTAATCACATTAATATTAAAGTTTAGTATTTTTTGAGTTATTTACCCATCTATTCAATATTTTAATTAAATAAATATTCAAATGCATATTTTTATATAAGAAAATGCAAATCTGAATAAATCTTCTACTACCAAATAGTGGGATCTATCCAAATTTGCATCTTAAAATAGCTACTTGATATATTAATTTGCCATAATTTTCTCTAGTTAATGGTTTTAAAATGATCTTAAATTCATATTTTTAATAAATAATGTTCATTAGTTCCTCAAACAATGTCCGTTAATTTTAATTATATGTATATTATATTAATATATTATATTTATATGTATTTTATATTTATTTTTGATATATAAATAAAAGATATATGATATTATTTAAAATTTCCATTTGATTTTGGTTTGACCTCAGTTCCGCCTTTGACTTGTAACTCTCTGTCTTCACTGGTTCTAAGGCTGAGCTGAGTTTGGAAATATTGCTTTTTACTCTTTCTCGTTCTAATAATGAGCGTAACTCATTCCATTAAGATTAGTTTCTTTTTTTTTTTTTTTTTTTTTCAAATATGCTTCATGTAATGCAACACATGAATTTAATTCTTTTATTATTTTTATTGCAAGTAATAATATAAAATTATAGAGTATTATTAGAAATTACAATTAGAACAATATAAATCGGGTACTATAGTTTCTTGCTTTTATAATTATTTTATTCTAAAAATTGCAATATTCTTTCAATAACGTCTAGTAGAAAGAATAAATCCTTGATATGAAAAATCTAAGAAAAAAAGAAAGGTAGAATAACTAATTCAATAACCAAAAGGTGCACTTAATAAATTTGCAATCAGTACCAAACAATAAATGGTAGAAAAACCAAGTGAAGCATTATTTTTTTTTTTTTAAAGAATAAATCTCGATATGAAAAATGTAAGAGAAAAAGAAAGGTAGAAATCTCGATATGAAAAATGTAAGAGAAAAAGAAAGGTAGAATAACTAATTCAATAACCAAAAGGTGCACTTAATAAATTTGTAATTAGTACGAAACAACAAATGACAGAAAAAACAAGTGAAGCATTGGTTTTTTTTTTTTTATTTTTTGAACTCTAAGTAATTAGTTGAAAATGGTAAAGAAATTAATAAAGATAACAGTTTAGATATACCAAATACTAATAAAGAATATAATGGAAATTCGAAAGAAGATATTACAATTGATAATGATGAAAATATTAATGACAAAGATGAAATACCTATTAAAAATATATATAATCCGGCACAATGAAAAATTTTAGATACTAATCTAATTGATTTTCAACAAAAAGAAGTTTTTCAAAATTAAAATTGATAAAAACTTATTTATGTTAGTAACGTCACAAAAAAAAAAAAAATTAGCCATATTATCCATTGAAAAGAAATTGCTTTCTAAATTTGAATATAAAACCAATATTTTAAAAATTAGACTAGTAATTGAACATATCAAGCCACCAATTCACAGTTCAACCAGTTAGACTGGTTGAACCGATTGTCCGACCAATTGAGCCAATGGTCCAACCAATTGATCAAAATCCTATTAATTCTTTTTTTTTTTTAAGTTTTTTGGCCATTTTATTAAATATTCTCATTAATAAAAGTCTAACTGCTCAAAAACCAGCAAAAAACATGTCAACAAAAAGTTCAACTAAAATTTTGGTTTTCAATGAACCAAACTAATTTGGCCAATGGCTCCTAATTGGACTAGTTGAATTAGCTGATCCAGTCCAATTTTTAAAATAGTGTATAAAATATTAGTTAGTGATTTTGCATCTCAAAAAGCAAGAAAATAAATTTTAAAAAATAAATTTATATTATTGAAGGGTCTTCAATTGAGTCTTGCCTAGGACTACACATATACTTGAGCCAGTCTTGGTATTTATTATTTGTTAAGAATATTATAAAAAAAAAAAAACTCACATTAATTAAATACAAACATATTAAGTGATTAATATAAAAATAAAATTTTCAATTTTAATAGTTAGTTTTTAAAACTGATTCTCTCAAATTTATATTAAAATCCATATTATTTGATGTGGATCATT